>WBZZ01004780.1:32500-62139 GCA_019918135.1 Paulinella micropora | reverse complement strand
CAAAAGACTTTATTATCATAAAATTGATTATAAAAACTGGATGAATGGAAAATGTCTATATATTTCCTCTTTTGAAGTCGTCAAATATGATGATGCCTTCGTTGAATTGATTGAAGAATACCAGTGAAAATGAAATCAGTTAAGAAAGCGAGAGGGTGAATGGATTAGAAAAACAGAAAAATGTGTAAATAGATGTGTAGCAGATAGAACTAATAAAGAATACGTAGAACAAAACAAAGAACGACTAGTCCAACAATGGAAAGAATACAGAGAAAAAAACAAAGAACTACTATCACAACAAAGGAAAGAGTATAGAAAACAAAATAGAGATGAGGTGAATCTAAAATATAGAATATATAGTTCAAAAAAAAATTACTTGTAAATGCTGTAATTCTTTCAGAGTTGATAATTTTTCAAAGCATCTTAAATCACAAATACACTACGACAATATGATCGGATTATCCGCTTTTGGTTTTTAATTTATTTTTGGAGACTGACAGATTATCCCAATAAGAAGCGTAAGCACACCTATAAATGTGTTAGCATTAGCACAACTGATTGTCGGGTCGCTCAATCTAACAACACACAAAATGATTATGCTACATATAACTGCCATCTGAACAGCATATTTAATTAATCTTGCATCTGTCCTTTCTTTAAAGCAACAACATCGCCACTCATCGTTTATCTCGTGATCTAATTTTTTTTGGTCTTTTTTCAATTCTTCTTCTATACAGCGAGACTTCAACTCTGGTGTTAGTTCGCCATCTAACTCTATGACTGGCGGTGGTGGGTGTAATCTAGGTGGCATTAGGAGGAAACACGACTGCTCGGATTTCTTGTAATATATTAAGTAAAAGTTTATTTTCTTTTTCTAAATTAACTACCTTTTCCGATAACTCCTGTGTGGCCTTAATTAACGGAACAATAAACTCGGAATAACCTATACCATAACCGACATCACCACTGTCAACACATTTAACATCTTCTGGATTAACACTCACACCCTTCAATTCGCATTCTTTTCTTTGCTTTGGACACGGAACCATAATTGTTTCTTTCATAAAACCGCCAAAATCTAGCATATTCATTTCTGTTAGTATGTCCTCTAATTCTTGTGCTATTAAGCCAGTCCTACATTTTTTTTAATCATCAATCATACGATAGCAGACTGGATTTAACTTATGAATAAAATCTAAGCCTAAGCATTCCTTTATATCTTCTTTTTTTCTCCTGTCTGAATATTGAATTGGATTAGACAATACCCATAATTGTCCATCGCTTGCTTTCAAAGACATTAAAGCAGTATTTGAACTATTCTCCCATATGAACCCACTCGTTGAAGTTATTCACTCTAAATCTAAAAACATAAGAAGTTAATCCTCCGCCTACTCCTCCTGCTGGTGCTGTTCCTCCATTTAATGCTTTATTTGCTCCAGACTGAGACATATAAATCCCCCAGTTTGGATCAGCAGTATCCCATACAAATATTCCTCTCGCATTCGTCCCGTCTGTTTGTCCTTGAATTCCTATTTTCGCTCCATTATTAGTTGTGGTCGTTAGCACCCCAGAATATGTAATTCCCGCACTTGCCGTTATCAATCCTTTTGTCCATAAAGTTCCGTTTGCCCCATTTAATGACATCAACAATTGCTCATTAGAATTTTCCCACACAAAACCATCTGCCGAAGCAAAACCAGACCTAAATCTTATAGCAAAGCCTGAAATATCGTTGCCTGCAACCGCAGACCCTCCAGATAGACTTTTACCTGTCCCCGGCTGAGCCATATAAATCCCCCATCCTGCGTTGTCTGTATCCAACGGAAATATACCCTGTCCATTTCCTCCATCTACTTTATTTTGAATAGATAACTTGCAACCGCCATCTGCTGTTAATAATCCGCTCGCCGTTAATGCGTTTGTAGTTATGCCTGCGGTTGAAGTAATTGTTCCGGCACTTGTTATGTTGTTTGAGTTCATATCCAAAGCACCATAAAACCGCATACCACCAGCATTGTTAAAACGGACGATGTCAGATGAAGCACTTTTATTATCCAACAGTTTTGAAATATAAAGACCTGCTCCTTTTACATCAAATGCTACATTCGTGAATACATAACCTCTTTGGTTCGCGGTTCCACTTGTAGCAGTATTTAGAGTAAATAAGAAATATTGATAATCACCTGATGTCTGTGAAAAGAATATATCTCCTCCATTTTGGTTTAATATCCTCGCCCCATTATATATAATATTTCCACCATTAAGATTTCTTGATTATTAAAATCAGCCGTTTGTGTTAAAGTTAGATATTTTATCGTAGTGCTCGCCCCATTAAATGTTTTACTTCCTGTTATGGTTTGGTCTGTTGTTAGTTTTACATTTTGTATGTCTAATGTATCCACATAACTTTTGTTTGCTCCGTCCGTTGTTGCTGATGGTGTGGCTAAGTTTGTTATTCTGTTGTTGTTCAAATTTAATTTTGTTCCAGTTGCGGTTATAATTAAAGTATTACCTGAATATAACTCTACATATGAACCAGTTATTTGTATCGGATACCAAGTCGCTGTTACTGTTTTTTTTGCTGCAATCATTCCTATTTTTGTATCAAATGCTATTCCAATACCATCAAAAGTAGTAGGATTGGATGAACCACTTACTTCTAAAGTTGATGTAAATTTTTTATTTACTGCTATGGTTTGGTCTCCTGTTAGTTTAACCACCGAAGTATCAAGAACAGAAACATCAATACCATCAACCAAATTAACATTTGTTATACTTTGGCTTTTCATATCAATACCCGCACTAGCATTTATTATGTTGCTGAATGTTTTGGTTCCTGCTATGGTTTGGTCTCCTGTTAGTTTAACCACCGAACCATCAACTGCAAGAGTGGTGAGATTAATTCCATTATATGTAGAAGCCCCTGAAATAGCATAACCACCCATATTTAATGCTCCTGTCATACTGGCGGTGCCGTCTAATCTAAGAAAGGGCCATGCCACATTTCGCCATTGTCCTGTGCTATAAATAAGCAGTTGATTATCTGTTGCTGTTGTTATAATCACATCACTATGTGTATCAATACTCCCACTTGCTGACACTTTTGCGTTGTTGGAGTCGTGCTCTGATAACCAAGTTGCGATAGCCCTACCATTTAGTTGATTTACATTTGTAATGTTTTGGTTGTTCATATTTATTCCTCCCGTCATACTGGCAGTGCTGTCTAATCTCAGAAAGGGTGAAGTCGTATTTCTCCATTGACCTGAGCTATAAAGAAGCAGTTGGTTATCTGATGGGAAGCCTGTTATTGTCACATCGCTGTGGCTATCTATACTTCCACCTGCCGACACTTTATCATTATTATCATTATGCTCAAATATCCATTCATCAACATCTTTGGTATTTAGTAAATTAACTCCTGTTATATTCAAATTCCCTCCCATATTAATATTACCGAATTCATCAACATTTATCGGAAATGTTTTATTTACCCTGTTTATTGAATTACATGTGAGATAACTATTAGTGGATATTGGTGCGGTTATGACTACATCTGAAAGTGTATCAATTGAACCGAGGGCGGTATTCTTCCATTTACCATCTACATCATTATATGTTAAGTATTGACCGACCAATGGTGCAGATATGTTTGTGTTTATCAAATTATAAAGGCTGGTTTGGTGAGGATTGGAAGTATTGCTTCTGTGTTGAGTTGAGGCTTTGACTTCGTCGTTGTCCCTCACTCGTTGCTCTGTATAGTATAAATTTTTTCCTTCTTTGATGTCTGATGTTGATTTCAAAGCGAGACGTGTGTCAAAGCGGTTATCAGTCCAATAATAATTAAGTCCTTCTTTTAGGTCAGTTGTTGATTTTAAAGCGAACCGACCATCAAAGCGGTTATCAGTCCAATAATGATTAAGCCCTTCTTTTAGGTCTGTTGTTGATTTTAAAGCGAGACGTGTGTCAAAGCGGTTATCAGTCCAATAATAATTAAGTCCTTCTTTTAGGTCAGTTGTTGATTTTAAAGCGAACCGACCATCAAAGCGGTCATCAGTCCAATAATAATTAAGCCCTTCTTTTAGGTCTGTTGTTGATTTTAAAGCGAGACGTGTGTCAAATCGCGCATCAGTATAGTAAAGATTTATTGGGTCGGAATCTTCTGGCACTCTGTCAGTGTTTAAACACCACTATGTTGGTATTGGTTAGGTCAAGGTTGGCGATTGAAAGGCTATCTGTCGCGACTTCTGACAAGCCTAAGAGAGACTTGAAGTCCGACATTATATATTTAATAAATTTTTAATTTAAAAAATACTAAAATATAATGATCTTAGTATAGAATATTTTTAGAATAAGCGAGAGTGCGAAGCACGAAGCGAGATTCTAAAATGCAGTCTCCAGAAGCAAGTCGTAAGAACTGGGGTAAAGCTGTGGAAAGTATTAAGAGCAAAAAGCAACATAAGGTTGAAATAGCGAAAGAGAAATTAGCAAAGTGTAGAAATGCTTATGTAGGCGATGATGAAGAGATGGAGGAAAAGATAAACCGCATGGCCGAAATGGGTGTTGCTCATGATATCATTAACGGAAAAGATCAAGATGATACACCAGAAGAAAGCAGTGAGAGCGATGAAGAATGTGATTTTACCGACATTATCGCTGAAAAGATGGCTAAGATGAAAATAAGAAGAAAGAAAGCGGAAGCAAAGAAGAAAGTAAGTGAAAAGCCTGTGCCTGAGCCTGAACCTGATGAGAGCGAAAACGAAAGTGAAGAAAGTGAAGAAGAGCCGAAGCCTAAATCTAAGAAAGGAAATGGCAAAAAATCAAACATATCTGTTAATGTTTATAATCAAGCAGAGAAGCCAAGCAAGAAAGAAAAAATAATGATATTGAAAAATGTTTCTTAAAATTTTGATATTTGTTTCAGACTTCGTCTTCAACAAACATCGTCTGCGATTAAATAAAAAAGAAAAAGAAAAAACGATGTTTTAGAATAAGAGAGAGTGCGGAGCACGAAACGCAATTCTAAAATATCATGGATAATAAGCACACAAATCAGCAACAACAACAAGAAACTCCTGAGCAGACAGAGCGGAAAGAAAAACTTGAAGAAGCAATTGAAATACACAAGCAATCAAAGCCCGCTAAGATATGGAACACAATAACTGCCCCCGAGGCTAAACCACTAAGCCAAGTATTGATTGACTTAATGGATATGTCAAAGGTTGCAACAAAGAAAGGTAATGCAAACTATAATTTCGGACTAGTAGCCATTGATGTCTATAGCCGTCGTGGGTGGATTGAACCAATTAAAAATAAAACTACAGGTTATGTTTTGGAAGGATTAAAAAAAATATTTACGAAAGAAGTCCCTAAAAGTATTAGTTCAGATAATGGCGGTGAGTTTAAGGGTCAAGTGGTTGAATATTTTAGACAGAACAATATTGAACACAGACCGGTTCAAGTAGGCGACCACAGAACTATGGGGATAATAGATAGATTTATTAGAACGATTAGAAACGAATTAAATTTAATATGGGAATTTAATGAAAATTTTCAATGGGTGCCAATTATTCATGAGGTTGTTGATGCTTATAATAAAACATATCATACAACAATAAAAGCAGTTCCTATTAATGTTTATGAAGGGACTGAAAAAAACACCCAGAAATTTAATTAATGAATTCCCAGTAAATGAGAAGTTCGCAGATTATAAACACAATGAGACGATGAGAAGCTAAAATACTGGGAATTCTATGATCCTGCTTGTTCCCGGTGATTCACGGAGTTGCAATGATGATCCGGTCAATTAATATTAAAAATCAAAGTAAAAAAAACAAATTCCGGCTCTTAATCTTTGTTTTTTCTTGAAAAAATTGATTTTTATAGGATAATAAAAACTTTAAGTTTCGACACTAAAAAAAAAAAAACCTTTAAAAACGTTACTATTTGTGTTTCATTGTTATTCCGAAGCTTTTGCATCTGTTTCCAACCACTACAAGTTCCTCTATGCTTACTTTGGCTCCAAATAACTTCAAAAAATCACCGGTGCCGACACCTAAAAAACAAAGTTTGGCATGCCACTGGCACTGCCTTTTAACGCATCGAAGAGCAACTCCCGAACGTTCCCCGCGAGTCTTGCTGCCAAATAAACACATACAGCACATTAAAAAAGTTTTCATCTCATTCATAGTACTAAACTTAGAAAAAAATTGAATTTTCCATTTCTGACCCCGGACAGCATAGATACATGTGTGCTAGTTTACCCCAAGTCCTGCAAACATCCTGTCCACGACAAAATCTGGCTCTTTTGTCAGGAACATACAATTTCTGTGTTGGAGAACCTCTATACACCTCATATTACCTCGCGCGGGCCCTTCAGGACTTGGGAAAAAGGAGCGGCTGGCACACCAACATACCTTGACTTTCAAACCTCCCTGCCCCACCAAGTCCGATCAGTCTACTTTAACGCATCGAAGAGCAACTCCCGAACGTTCCCCGCGAGTCTTGCTGCCAAATAACCACATACAGCACATAAAAAAAGTTTTCATCTCATTCATAGTACTAAACTTAGAAAAAAATTGAATTTTCCATTTCTGACCCCGGACAGCATAGATACATGTGTGCTAGTTTACCCCAAGTCCTGCAAACATCCTGTCCACGACAAAATCTGGCTCTTTTGTCAGGAACATACAATTTCTGTGTTGGAGAACCTCTATACACCTCATATTACCTCGCGCGGGCCCTTCAGGACTTGGGAAAAAGGAGCGGCTGGCACACCAACATACCTTGACTTTCAAACCTCCCTGCCCCACCAAGTCCGATCAGTCTACTGCCTCTCCCGGCCGCCTTCATCGATTTACGCTGGCCAATTAAAAGAAACAATTCATAACAAAAGCATTTAAGGTTCCAGTTGGGTCCGAACTTGGGAAAAAACTTGGTTTCCCCAGGTCAGGCCAGTCTGACTGGTACAAGTACTGATTTTGAAATTTTACAAAAAGCAAACTACGCTGATTCCCACCAGTCTGATTCGACGCACAATGCATACAAATAACAATGAAACACAAAAAAGAAGACATTTCCGATCTCAACCTGCCACTTGACTTGAAAAAAACTTAATTTTTTTAAGTCAAGCTGCCGGTCTGGTGGTACATACATATGATAGTTGAACAAACATGCATGTTCAGTTTGCGGCGGCCTTAAAACACCATGGATCGGAAAGTTTGCTGCAAAGAGACAGAAAAATAATAAGGTGTCCCTTAACCTCACTCACCTTGGTCACAAAAAATTATTTTTGCCAAGGTTGTTGACCCACAGAAAAAACTCACACAATTTACAAAAAAAGGCCTAGCTCACGCATGTGCCTGATGAAATCTAGCTCTTGAAGCATCTTAATTCTCTTTTCTCGCAGCCTCCAGGGCTCCCAGCCGTAGTTTATAAGCACCAGGCTCCATGCTTTGTACGCTCTGTTGCTTCTCGTCTGGATGTAAAATTGTGGATCGTGGAGGTCCTCGTTATAGGCTATGTCACAATTGCAGTCTTCTGCAACTGTGCTTGTTGCTGCTAGATGACCTTGCATACTTGCATCTGAGCCACCTTGGTCTTGCACCGCCTGGGAAACATAAAAATATGGCCAGCCTGGCAGAGAAATGACTGTCTGCTCTTCTAATGGAGTCAATGAGCTACGGGACCTTGATGAGCTTGGCAACCTTTCTACCTCAAAACCAGCTATTCTAATTGGTGGTCCTGGTGGAAAATCCCTGCCAAAAAGCATGACTAAACCAAAACCCGCCCACCGCAGGGTCACTACGTCTTCCGACACACCATGGAATCGGAGTGCAGCTCGCACTTCGATTGGAGGACCTTGATGGACTGCTAGTCATGCAGGAGTGCTCTGCTCGGCCTGTGCTTCCAGGGGAGTTCTCTTCATGTCGAGGGTGTGCGAGACGTCGTGCCTGCTTCGATTAACACAATCGGGACATAAGCTGTAACCGGGGCACTGCTCGCACTTCATCACATACCCCGTTATGGGATCAACTTGGCACATAGCACACATAATCACGTGAAAAATTGGCTCAAGAGGCTTTGCCTTGGGGGCATGGCCCAAATCAGAAGCTGGAGGGCGCGACCCAGGAGAAGAACTCGAACAAGATAAGGAGGATGAGGATGAAGATGAACAAGACGAACTAGAGGAGGAAGAAGAGGAAGAGGAGGAGGAAGAAGAGGAAGAGGAAGAAGAAGAAGGGGGAGAAGGAGAAAGAGGACCAGGACGACGCTTGTCTTCCTTCTTGACACTGACACCAACGATAACTTTCTTAACCTTCGCTGAATCAGATCGAGTGTTTTTCTTGCTCTTGCTCTTGCTCTTGCTCTTGCCCTTGCCCTTGCCACCTACCACAAAAGTCTATCCTTAGAGGCAGTCAACAAGACAAAACGTTGCTACCTCCTTTAGACTTCTTCTTCTTGCTGCTGCGCTCCTTCGCGTTGTACTCTTTGATGGCTTCCGGTGAGATGTCAACCTTGTGCTCTGCATGGGGTGTTCATGAAAGTAGTCAACCTCGCATGCCTCGCACACATCAAAGTCTTCGCATCGCGCCTGAGGATCCACGCAACTGTATTTGTCCGCACATCTGTTGCAGTACCCACCCGGCCAGTCGTCTGTGGTATCTCCCCCGGACCCGTCCTCTTCGGCCTCGGGCTCATCGCTTGCTTCTGCTTCTGGACCTGGATCTTCCACTTTCGTGTTCTTGAGCTCCGTCCTGACAGCTTCTTTACCTTGGCCTCTACCTCGCTTTGAAACGTAGCCTCCCTCTTGGTGAAACCTTTCCTGATAGCGTTGCGTATTCTGGGGATCTCCTCCTTGAGAAACCGCTCAACTTCTTTTTTGACCTCACCCCGCACGACCCGCTGAACCTCCGCCACCCAGTCAGCCTGAGCTGGAATAGAGACGGTGGACGTCGCCTTGGGAACACTTTCCTCATTTTTGTTCTGGCTGGCCTTGCTCTTCCTCGAGCCCTTGGAGCCCTTGGAGCCAAACGTACCGCCACTGCTGCGTCGATCTTGACCGCTACCGTTGCCATCGCCTCCTCCAGTGGGTCGAATCTCATGTCGATTGAGCAACAACTTGCACTCTTTTGAGTCAACAAATACCTTTGCCAAACGCACCATCAAGCGCCCTGCTTCTGGCTGAGTGACCAAACCACATTGCACGTCCCGCTTGATGAAGTCAATGTGCAGCAGGACGACTGTCTCCAAATCAGAAAGATCCGCTTTGGTCACAAGACCATGCACTTCGTTGTGAGAGAGAACTGAGCCGCAGAGTACTGCCCACTTGTCCGCAGCCAGGTCTTCCACAATCGTGCCAAAAACCAAGTAACGATCCAACGACGGAATGTGCATTTTGCCGTTTGCTGGGATCTGCATGACGCCTTTGCGACCACCAACAGCAAATTTGAACGGCACGACATATGCGTCGACAAACCTCAGGTTGAACTTATTCTCTTTGGTTCCAAAGACAAAGTCTTTCGTTGCATGCAAGTCCTTTCGTTGTGGCCATGTGTCGATCACAGAATATGCCTGTTTCATCTCCTTTTTGAGCTTCTCAGGGATAGGTATATCGGCCTCATCCTTTTCCACCTCCATGCGTTCTTCTTCATCATCCTCTTCCTGCCCGTGCTCAGGAGAGATAACAGCATCTTCTTTCGTGAAATCTTGTTCGAAAGGCACACTATCACGAGAAGGGAAACGCCCACGAGAAGGGAAACGCTCACGAGAATGCCAATTATCAGGATGCATATCGGGACTGATAGGAGGAGAAAAAGAAAAACCAGACAAAGACAGGGCGGAGGAGCGAGAAGAAGAAGAGGATGAGGATGATGAGGACGAAGAAGAAGAAGAGGATGAGGATGATGAGGGCGAAGAAGAAGAGGATGAGCATGATGATGATGAGGAGGAGGAGGAGGAGGAAGAAGAAGAAGAAGAAGAAGAAGAAGAAGAAGAAGAAGAAGAAGGAGGAGGAGGAGAAGAAGAAGAAGAAGTTTTGGCTGGCTGTGGCGCCACAAACGAGCCTTTTAAGGATGGCGAATTCCAGTTAAGTTGCTGCTGCAGGTTCGCATGGGCCTGCTTCAGGGTGGCTAGTTCTTGCAATAGCTTTTCTGCCTCCGGGGTCGCGTGCTTGTCAGGTTGCTCATGGCTCGCAGGTTGGTTAGCCTCAGGCTTCTTAGGTGGCACAGCCTTCGCAGGCTTCTGGCGTTGCTCATGCTTCGCAGTCTGGGCCGCACGCTTCTTAAGTTGCTCAGGCTTCGCAGGCTGGGCCGCAGGCTTCTTACGTTCCTCAGGCTTCGCAGGCTGGGCCGCAGGCTTCTTAGGTTCCTCAGGCTTCGCAGGCTGGGCCACAGCCTTTTTACGCGGCGAACGCTTCACAGGTTGCTCACCGTGCTCAGGCTGGGTCGCAGGCTTCTCAGGCTGGGCCGCAGGCTTCTTAGGCTTCTCGGGCTCCTTACGCTTCGCAGGCTTCTCAGGCGTAAGCTGGTCCGAAGGCTTCTCACGCGTAAGCTCAGGCGTAAGCTTGTCCGAAGGCTTCTGCGTAAGCTGGTCCGAAGGCTTCTCAGGCGTAAGCTTGTCTGAAGGCTTCTCAGCCTGGGCCGTAGGCTCCTCAGGCTTCGCAGACTGAGCCCCAGGAGAGTCGCAGTTAGAGTCTTCAGGACTGTCAAGCAATTTTGGACGCTTGCGGGAACTGGTTGCGCTTGAGCTTGACACACTTCCACTTCTTCGCTTGGGACCTTTGCTTTGGCCCTTGCCATTTCGACCTTTCTGCTTGCGCTTGTCCTCATGCATCCATCGTTCATCTGGGAGCTGCCACACCTTAATCACCTTTTGCTCTTGATCTATATCGTAGCAGTGATTAGGCTTGCATTCCTTAGGGTTCGGTAGAGAAGCAAACAACTTTTGGACGCGTAAGGACTCGTTCATCTTCCGGTAGGAATGCGTCCCACGCCTTGATGTCAGACAGTGTCTGCCTGCAAAACACACGTAGGTACTCCTCAGACAAGCAGTGGATATCTAAATTTGAGACCTGGTCGCCTTGTCCCTAGCATAGCCTTCCCACCAGCAAAGGAACAGAAAGCCGCTGCGCTTGTAGTTTGGCTCAAACGCGATAATTTCTTTGATCCGGAAGGCCTCTTCTTCTTGGCCCCCAACGTCTACTTCGTCTTTGCTGAACTCTTCTATAATAATATCTGCTTGGGATGCGGAATCCGAGACAGCAGGCTCTACCATGATGCACAAAAAAATGACACGATTGGCTATATGCATGGATGCGTGGGGTGTGTAAGGAGTTTACTTGCAATATTATCTACGGTATCGCTAGATGAAGCCGGGCGCGACTCGGAGTCCAGCGAAGCTTCGGAAACCAAAGCGGTAGCCTGGTCAGTCATTAGCAGGCCTAGTGCGATCGCGAGCGACGTATTTCGTGCACTGCCCGGTGAATTGAGGCTCTCTCTTGCCAATCAAGACGGCTCGAGTCTGTCTGAAAACCGAGCGCAAACTCGTCAAGGAGCACCCTGCAATCGAGGCACCTGGAAACAGCAATTAATAATATAACAGAGAGAGAGAGAGAGAGTTTTTTTTTGTCGTCGTATGTAACATTGTATGTATGTATAGATGTATGTATGTATGTATGAATGCACTCAGTACCCGCTGACTGTCACCAAGCCCAATCTTCGTCTGTGCTCCTGCAGATGAATATAGCAGCGACACTGCCACAATCTCTCCCTCCTCCTGCTAGTCCTGCGCTCGACGCCGTATCCAAGGATGACCTCCACAGATAGAACAGTGCAAACTCTGCAGTCACGCAGGTGTGGCGTTTCAAGGTGCTCCTCAGCGCCCTGGGCCCAATCGCGCCTTGTCTGCGTGGTCGGAGTGTCGGTAGAGAAACTGTGTAGCAATCCCAAACACGCGTAGCACGTTGACCTGCCATAACCGACAAGCCGATTTCTTGACAAGAGACTTTGCGGTACAGAATACCTGGTTACTCTAAACGATGTCGCTGCTACTTTGCCCTCGGCTTTTCCACGTTTGGGGTTAACCATGCACCTGGTACATGACAAAAGAAGAAGAGGATGATGAGTCGAGAGCGATGCCAAAAAAAACCCCGTTCCTTCTGCAAAATCACTTAAAAAAATTCATGCAGAAAAAAAAAAAGATGTCAGCATGTACAACGTTTAAGATTGCTATAGTGATGTTTTGCATCTCGCCACTGCTACATCCATCGGGCATTGATGGAAAACAACAGCATAACAGACATCTGTTTTCAGTTTTTTGGCACCTCCCAAAACTGATGCCAACAATAAGTGGCATCGAGTGCTACCGGCCACTTCAACGGTTTTTTGGTGCCATTTGTGCACCAACCCTTTGGACACCAGCCACCTTCTATGACGAAATGGATTTTTTAGTGCTTTCTTGAACTCGCAAGCCGAAGAGGACAATGGCCTAGCTGCTTCCTCACGAGAACCAAATGATGACGGCCCTTCTACACCGCAAACAGTTTCCAGCAGCGGTCTGGCAAGGTACGAAAAAAAACACCAGTCAGAAATTTGACCTCCTCCTCCTCCTCCTTTTTCTCTCTCTTTCTCTCGATCCCCCTTCTTTCTTTCTCTCTCATACATACATATACACGTACACATTATGTACCCTCTCTTTCTCCTCCTCCCCCTCCTCCTCCTCCTCCTCCTCCTCCAGTACCTCCTCCTCCTCCTCCTCCTCCTCCTCTCTCTCGATCTCTCTTTCTTTCTTTCTCTCTCATACAATGTTACATATACACGTACACATTACGTACCCCCGCCCCCCCCCCTCTCTCTCTCTCTTTTTCTCTCTCTCTCTCCCGTTCTCTCCCCTTTCTCTCTCTCTTTCTCTCTCTCTCTCTTTCTCTTTTTCTCTCTCTCTCTCTCTCTCTCTCTCTCTCTTTCTCTCTCTCTCTTTCTCTCTCTCTCTCTTTCTCTGTCTCTCTCCCTTTCTCTCTCATACATACATATACCCGTACACATTACGTACCCCCTCTCTATCTCTCTCTCCCCTCCCCCACTGCCAGCTGGATCCCTCTTTCTCTCTCTCTCTCTCTCTCTCTCTCTCTATATATATATATATATATATATATATATATATATATATATATATATATATATATATATATATATGTGTGTGTGTGTGTGTGTGTGTCCACCTCTCCTCTCTCTCTCTCTCTCTCTCTCTCTCTCTCTCTCTATATATATATATATATATATATATATATATATGTGTGTGTGTGTGTGTGTGTGTGTGTGTGGGTCCACCTCTCCAAGTGAGCTTCAGTCTGGGCTTCAGTCAGATTCAGAACTATCTAAAGAGTCTCTGGTGGATGGGTTTGCGGAGAAGTTAGTGACTCTCTCTCTCTCTCTCTATCTCTCGATCCCCCTTCTTTCTTTCTTTCTCTCTTATACATACATATACACGTACACATTACGTACCCCCGCCCCCCCCCCCCCCGGCCCTCTCTATCTCTCTCTCCCCTCCCCCACTGCCAGCTGGATCCCCCTTTCTCTCTCTCTCTCTCTCTCTCTCTCTCTCTCTCTCTCTCTCTTCTCTCTCTCTCTCTCTCTCTCTCTCTCTCTTTCTCTCTCTCTCTCTCTCTCTATATATATATATATATATATATATATATATATATATATATATATATATATATATATATATATATATATGTGTGTGTGTGTGTGTGTGTGCAGTGAGTCCACCTCTCCAAGTGAGCTTCAGTCTGCTGGGCTTCAGTCAGATCCCAAACTATCTAAGGAGGAAGCACGTGTAATGATCGAGTCTTTGGTGGATGAGTTTGCGGACAAGTAAGTGAAAGTGCTTGGCAGTGCCATTAATATTGGTGAGCTAGCAACAGCTATGTATGTTGTGCTTGCAGAAGTCGAGCTCCCAAGGATGAGGCGAGCCAACTAAAGCGTCTGGCGTCAAATGTGCACAACCTCCTCAACATTTATCGCACCTTTCCAAGTACCAACAATTCGCACCGGAGTATGGTAGTGGGCTTCGCGTGCAGGTGCTTAAGCTCTGACTTTGTACGGGAGACTTTGGGGGAGCCTGTGCGTAGTTATGTTCACAACGCAACCAGGCGAGAGATTTTGAAAAAGATCGCCAGGATGCCTATGCTAACCACACTGAGAAATCTCGATATCACTCGTCCTCACTATCGACACATTTCGGACGAAGAGGTTGGTGCGTACGCAGAGGGACTTAAATCATTTTTATGCACTACATCCGGTGCAAAGGATACCATATACAAGGTTCACAATGACAAGGCCTATGAGTGGCTCAAACACAGGTACTGGAACAGCGTATTGATTTTGGAGGCTATTTCCAGGCTC
Source organism: Paulinella micropora (assembly GCA_019918135.1). Classification (NCBI taxonomy): domain Eukaryota; phylum Cercozoa; class Imbricatea; order Euglyphida; family Paulinellidae; genus Paulinella; species Paulinella micropora. The sequence continues at coordinate 47,740 of WBZZ01004780.1, read as the reverse complement.
TGCGCGAAGCGAGACGTGAGGGAGCTCTCAGATCGTTCAAAACGAGGAAGGATTACCAATCTGGAGCAGGACCTGCTGTCGTATACGCAGTGGAAAAAGGACTACCCCGACGATGAGGAGTTCATCAAAACCATTGATAAATCCATGCTGGAAGAGAAAAATAGACCCAGGTACAACGAATGCATGCAGCGCTTGCCGGCTTTCCATCGGCACGGCTATGTCGGCTTCTGGTACATACTCGACAGGGCAAAGGCGCTGGGTTTAATTTTATGGAACCACTAAGACAAACCAAAATATTGTCCACCCCTGTGTCTCTGGCACCAAGGCTAAGGCAGAACTTCCGAGACTGGAGAGGAGGCTGGTGGACGCTGCAGTCAACAATAAGTCCGGAGCAACCATCGGAAAGCTCAAGGAGCAGATCGAGTCCACGCGGAAGGTGATTGAGAAGTTCAGCATCCACGAGAGTCAGATGGCTACCATGAAGCCTTTCGTGGCTGAGTGGGGGCGTCATATGCTATCAGGATTGCATGCACAGGTACTGTTCTTGAACGTGATATGATGTCGATATTTCTGCTCGGTCTAACTGTGCTTGTGTTCCTTGTATACGTACGTAGCTTTTTGCAGACTACGTTGGGTTCTATGCGCTAGATGGCTCTCAGTTCTGGTTGCTGGGCATCGTTTTATTGTTCATGGACGTTCCGGGTGCAATCAACGCGAGACAACTCAATTACTTGTTCTGGGGCCAAGGTATCACTTGTTCTGAGTACGTGACAACTTCAACCATGTCCACCTTTCAATTTTGTTTTGTAAGGCGAACAGACAGCCATTATTTACGTTTGGGCGCTCAACTACCTTTTCACAGTAGAGAATATCTGGCGTATTGGGTATGCCACTGAACATTCCCTTGCTTGTTCTTTTACTTTGAATATTGCGTTGTCTTGCTATTCAGTTTTCTTAGTATTACTAGAATTATTGTTGTGACTGGTGTTGTGTCTGGTGTTGAGGCGAATAATTCAGATTTCAGGAGACAATGGATCCAACCTCAACAATTACGGTCTCATCAATTGGTTGACCGGCCTCTACCAGCAAATGCTGAAGCACAGCACCGAGCTCAGCGACAAGACTGAGGTGGAGGTGCAGCATGACTCATTATGTCCCAACCACGCCGCTAACATTGTTGGTAACATTGTTGCACCTCTCTCTCTCTATCTCTCTCTTTACAGTACCTGGAAAAAAAAACTTAGTGCTTGCTACTTGCATAGGATAAGAAGCTTGTGTGGATAAAAAAGAAAAAACGTCACAAGCTTCTCTTCCATGCGCCCCCAGAAACACTAGCTACTACTACTAGTATTGTTACTGTTACCACAATTTCTGTCTGTAATAGATATTCTGGGTAACTCTCTGAAAGCCATTGCTTGGAAGCACCAGCTCGACAGCAATCAGCCCTTTTCCAAACCGGAAGACTTTGCCAGACTGTTTGGAGACGATCCCGATACTAGGTGTATTATTGTCCCTGTCATAAAAGATATGGTTCTTCGGGATTTCTCCGGCGGGGAGCCTAGCAACGAAAGCCCAGACATTTCGACAGTTGTGAATGGTGTCACAGCAAGGGGAATTCGTGACTGCTGCTCAATTAGGTACTCTTTCATAGACGCAAAGGGAGACAGGAAGTGGGAACCAGGGATAGTGATCGCACGGGAAACTCCTCACCACGAGAGAGGTCCGCCCCCCCCCCCCCCCCCTCATTCTTTCTTTTTTTCTCTCTTCCTCTCTCTGTCTCTCTCCCTCCCCTCCCCCTACCCCGTGTGTGTGGCACAGGGTGGCTCTGGGTTTTGCGCACACGCGAAAACTTCCGCGACCTCTGTAAGGGCTGCTCGCATTATTTGGAAAGGCCAGTTCGAAAGCAAGATGCTCCATACCGGGTTGCAGAGCAACTTCGAGCGTCCGCAACAGGGAGGGACGTCCTTCCAAACGCGCCCGTGACAGGGCCCGAGCGCAAAGGAGGTACGAAAAGGCTATGGACCCGCAAGGCGCAGGGCGCACGGACTGGCAAGAAAGTGCCCAGTCAGTCGGACGGCGACCAGCAAGGCAGTACACCATCGAGCAACTGTTGGAGCGGGAGGGTCTTCAGGCAAAGATGCTGGCCAGCAAAATGACCCGGCCCGTTCTGGTGAAATTTTGCCGAGAGCACGGATTGCAAAGTGAGGGCCAGACGAAGCGACAGATGGCTGCAGCTATTATCGCGCATCATCAGCTTCAGGCCTGCAGTGATTGCGGTGGTGCAGACGTCGGAGCCAGCGGTGGTGCAGGCATCGGTGACGTGGATGGCGGTGGAGAATTCAAACGGGTACTAAGGGCGGTACTAAGGGCGTAGGTTTTTGGTTGTTGAAGATTTTTTTCGTTGTAGCTCTGGACGGATTAATTCCTTGTTTGTTTGTTATTTCCCTGTTTTAGCGCAAGCGCAACCAGTCTGGGGGCCAGTCGAGAGCGGCGCGGCGGCCCAAGAGACAGCGCATGGTTGAAGAGGTAGATGCAACTATGATGCGTGAGTCTGAGCCACTTCAGGCTGCGGCACCCCCCCGACGCCAACAGAAGCCAGTATCGTATGCAGAATTAGATGGATCTTCAGACAGCGAGACGAGCATCCAATCGTCATTGTACGTTCCAGAGGAAGGGAGTGACCAGGAGGACCAGTGAGCAACAGCCATGGGTCCTGTGAGATTCCAGGGTAAGGTATACCTAGCTGTGGAGATAGGTAGGCTTCTTGTGGACATTCACGCGTCCGCTGAGCACCTCGTGAACGTCTCTGAAATGCAACCCCTGCATAAGATCTGTCTGGATTTACTCATGTCTTTTGCTGGGATTACGGGCAACAATTTTTGAAGTGCCCGATGCTGCGTATGTGACCCAGGCCAGGACAAGGCTTCGATTATTTTATTTTTTCTTCATTTTATTTGTGTTTCATTGTTATTTGCTGCGTGTGTTATGAGTCTAGTATGGACGGGGGCGGTCGGTGAGGGGCTGTACGCTCCATGGACATACCGAAGCAGGTATTAAAAAGATGAATTTTTTGATGCCACGACAGTCGCTATTTTGAAGTCATTTGGGTACTGTATGAGAATAGGGAGCATTTGTAGCAGCTATTAATCACAGAAAAACTCCAAAATACAGTAATGCGCTTAAAAAAAGAAACACTTCAGAGGATTTAGGGGGAAAATTTTTTTTACGTGGACTTGGAGTTTTCACTATCGCTCCTAAATGATTTTTTTCCAAAAAAGTTGAATTCAAGTGTAAGATTTATTGTATGTGTGTTTCATTGTTATTTTCTGCGTGTGTTATGAGTCTAGTATGGACGGGGGCGGTATCAAGGTGACGTACATAGAAAGATAGACAGATAGATAGATAGATAGGTAGATAGGTAGATAGATAGATAGATAGATAGATAGATAGATAGATAGATAGATAGATAGATGAGATGTCGCAAAGGAATGTAGTCCTTGCAAAGGAACGCAGTTTCACATCAAACAATAATTTGTGTACTGTGCATGTGTCCGGGATGGGAATCACGGGTAGACTGTGTTCTGGAAAAGAAGAGGAGGAAGGACGTTGAAGAAAAAGGCAATCTAGGAATGGAGAGTGGGAGGATAAGGAAGAAGAGAAAGAAAAGGAAGCCGTTAGTCCAAGTGTTTTGAGCACCGTAAGCTTGCGCAAGCTACAATGATGACATTGTATGAGGCCTAAACCCCCGCAGGGACCTAGCCCGGGCTATGCAACACTGGACGGCTATGATGGAATGCAGTCACCAATACGGACTAGAGGAAGATTAGTCCAATTTTTGACTGCACAGGAGCGATAGATAGATAGATAGATAGATAGATAGGTAGATAGATAGGTAGATAGGTAGATAGATAGATAGATAGATAGATAGGTAGATAGGTAGATAGATAGATAGATAGATAGATAGATAGATAGATAGATAGATAGATAGATAGATAGATAGATAGAAACGTACATTGCAGACAGAATTCAGGTGCTGGCACGCGGTAACTGCTGCCTGCACCCATGGCTGGACCCTGGCCTTGACTTTGTCAGGAATCACGTCAATATCTAAATCCCCCACCAAATCCTCATCCGGCATCCAGCCTGGCGTTTCCGCGGGGTCCCTCCACATTTCGTCCATAGGCATGAAAGGGCTTTCCAAATCCCAATGCGTTGCTACTTCCTTGACCATGGTGGCGCATTCCTCCCACCCCTCTTCGTACGCGTCCTCCTCCCCCCCCCCCCCCTTTTCCCCTTCCCCCCCCCCCTCGTCCTCCTCCTCTACCTCCCCTCCCCCCTTGTCCTGCTCCTCCATCTCCTGATTCTCCTGTTCCTCTTGCTTAAAAGAAGAAGAACAAGAAGAAGAAGAAGAAGAAGAAGAAGGAGAAGAAGAAGAAGAAGAAGAAGAAGAAGAAGAAGAAGAAGAAGAAGAAGAAGAAGGAAGGAAGAAGAAGAAGAAGAAGAAGAAGAAGAAGAAGAAGAAGAAGAAGAAGAAGAAGAAGGAGAAGAAGAAGAAGAAGAAGAAGAAGAAGAAGAAGAAGGAAAAGAAGAAGAAGAAGAAGAAGAAGAAGAAGAAGAAGAAGAAGAAGAAGAAGAAGAAGAAGAAGAAGAAGAAGAAGAAGAAGAAGAAGAAGAAGGAGAAGAAGGAGAAGAAGGAGAAGGAGGAGGAGGAGGAGGAGAAGAAGAAGAAGAAGAAGAAGAAGAAGAAGAAGAAGAAGAAGAAGAAGAACCAGGAGGAGAAAGAGGAGGAGTAGGAGGAGTAGGAGAAAAAGGAGGAGAAACAGGATCCGGAGACACCGGACCACGACCAGTGACATCAAATTTGACATCCATCCGACCGCGATCGGCGCCAGCGCGAATTGAGGCGGTTGGTCAGTCTTACTCTAAATCGTTGGTTACTGGGGGGCATGGCTCAGCACACGTTTGCAAGCTACATATCCATTTTGCAACCTGTGCAAATCATTTGCAAACGTGTGCTGAGCCAACGAGCTGCAGTGAAGAACGCAAATATGCATACGTTGCAAGGTGCTGTTGGCCATGCAACGGTTGTCGAGCGACCAAAAATTGACGGGTGTGACATTGGCAAGGGTTGGCAAGGTATGCTGTGCTTTTGGCAAGGTTTGGCAAGGTTTCCAAGCAAATCGTACCTGCAGAAGGAGGGTTGGCAAGGTTTCCCTCTCGAGTTGATGGGGTCCTCAGCAAAAATCAAATCAAACCAGAAACGGAAAACTAATTGGCAACGCAATTGTTCAGGCTGAGCAAAATTCTGCAAGGGCCGGGGGAGTTATTAATGAGAACTGTTAGTTCTTCACTAGTACTTGAGGGAACAATTTTACACTTGGATATTATTATGTTATGTTATGGATATATGTTCTTGTAAATTTGTATGTATACACACACACACATATATATATATATGTATATATATTCATAATATATATTATATATATATTATATATATATATATATGTGTGTGTACATGTATTCATGTATGTATGTACATGTATCTAAATATGTACATGTATGTATGTAAGCCTGTTTGTCTGTGTGCATGTATGTATGTATGTTGCATGACAGTTCATGGTGCCATCCTTGTCGAGTCGAAAATTAAATAAAAACCTGGTAGGTAGGTAGCTATAGATAGGTATATAGATACAAACATACACACAAAACAAGTTTATTGAAGCTACTTTTTGCAAATTTACTAAGTACGTTCAGATTCCAGCTGCAGAAGAAAACAATTTAATGAAATGATAAAACGACAACTTTGCAGTGTCATTGAGCTGAAAAGCTCAGTTACTCGACGCAGTAGCCCATGCAGAAGTCGAGGCCACCCAGGCAGTTGGGGCAGTCCGGGGAGATCTCGTATAGGTAGCGCAGGGCCCCATTGTTGCCACACATATACATATATATATATATATATATATATATATATATATATATATATATATATATATATATATATATATGTATATACACACACACAATGTCATATATATGTCATATATATATAATACATATATATATATATATATATATATATATATATATATATATATATATCACACAATTTATATGTACCTCTCTCTCTCTCACACACACACATACGCACAAGTACATATGTATTGTTCATACCAAATTCAAGGCATGCCTTAAAAAGGTGAGGTACACCTTAAGTAAATGGTAGGGCATACCTTAAATCTCTCTCTCTCTCTCTCTCTCTCTCTCTCTAGGATCTCTCTCTCTCTCTAGGATCTCTCTCTCCCTCTCTCTCCCTCTCTCTCTCTAGGATCACTCACTCTCTCTCTCTCTCTCTTTCTCTCTCTCTCTCTCTCTCTAGAATCTCTCTCTCTCTCTCTTTCTCTCGCAGCCCGGATGTCCCTGGTACTTGCCACACGCACGGCAAGGCAACAAGGATCCTCCATATGTCAGTGCAGTAAATGCGGTGGGAGCCGCCGCATCTCATATTCCATGATGTGAGTGCCTACAACCTCTTAATACTTCCTCTGTGACTGCTACAGTTATCTGTTGTAATTGGAACTCCCACGTCTGACTTCTGTGTTGCCAGGAGAAAACACATCAAGAAGTACGGTATTCCTCCGCTGACTGGTCGCGCAGGAAACAAAAGGAAACGCACAGGAAATAAAAGGAAACGTCACAACAGTAAGCGACAAAGGCATGAACAAAGCAATGATTACGGAGAAGAAGACCAGGTACGAGTAGCAGAGGACCAGGAACAGGACGAGAACCAGAACGAAGATTTTTGTACAAGTAGCTTTTCCTCATTTTGGTTCTCGTCCTGTTCCTGTTCCTCTGCTACTTGTATCTTTTCTTCTTCTCCGTAATCATTGATTTGTTCATGCCTTTGTAGAGCAGAGCGAGGGATTGCAAGAAGAGCAAGGAAACCCAGGAGAGCAACGCGAGGGAGACCAAGACGTGGAAGCGCTGGAAGAACGTAAGGGAGACCAAGACCTGGATGGGTCAGACGCTCACGAGGAAGGCGAAGCTGCAGGGATAGAAGAGGAACAGAACGAGGAACAAGGCGAGGAAGAAGACGAGGAACAAGTCGAGGAGAAGACGATAGCAGTCCCGAGACGAGTGGTCAGGACAGCATGCCAGAATCCTCGGGCTCCGAAGATGAAGCACAGCACGGACGCGGAAAACGGGCCAGGACGTTAGCTGCTGTGGACACTATCCTCAGTGAACCCTTTGTTACAGGGCCGGGCCCACAGGTGGACCAGCTTACGGTGGCTCATATTGCAATTTGTTTGTTACACTTGATGCATGTCCATCGAGTGTCGTACAAGGCGATGGACGCCATATTAATGACCTTGCTGACAGAGCTAGTAACACCCCACGAACAAGCCGCCACCTGGAAGCGACTGCATGGCTTGGTAATGACCTCGCGGCCAGAGGTGGTCACGTACATACGGTCCGTGTTGTTATGTATGCAAGCAAGACAAAGTTTGTTGTTATGTATGCAAGCATCCGAAGAAATAGACATGCAAGGACTTAGCCTTTCAATGTTTACCTTACATATCCAAGGCATGCCTTGAAATAGTCAGGGTATACCTTGAAATAGCAACGGTATACCTTGAACTAGTCAGGGTATACCTTGCAATATCAAGGTATGCCCTACATAGATAGACAGATAGATAGACAGATAGATAGATAGATAGGTAGATAGATAGATAGATAGATAGATAGATAGATAGATGGATAGATGGATAGATAGATAGACAGATAGATAGATAGATAGATAGATAGATAGATAGATAGATAGATAGATAGATAGATAGATAAATAGCTTGGTCATGACCTCGCGGCCAGAGGTGGTCACGTACATACGGTCGGTGTTGTTATGTACGCAAGCAAGACAAAGTGTATCTGTGAGTGTGTGCCTGGATTAGGTGCTTCCGTGATTGCAGCCTCACTCCATTCGTGGAGGCGTCAGGGGATTGCAAACAAGGGCATCCATTGCGCAGGGAACGTGTATGTGTTGCAGCCCTGGATGGGACGACATCCACCGGGACGTGGTGCAACATGCCGACGATTCTGTGGAGCCGCTAGTTACTGTTGCATCAAGTGTTCACCCCGTTACAGGCAAAAGGTAATCACCACTTCCCCTGCAGGAGTCGTCACCGTTCCGATCATAGTTGGTACTGATGGACTGCCTCTGACACTTGATAAGTTTGGTGCAAACCATCCGGTATGGCTTAACACGATCAGGAACCTTGCTGCCCCCGACAAGCTGCAGCGGAAATTGCAACTGTGGATAGGATGCCTCATAGGAGGTCCCGTCCTCCCACCGGATCTGCATACTAGCATGACCCCGCTTGGCGCCCAATTAGAATCCCTCGCTAATCCGTTTCCTTGTGTGGACAAACACGGTGAAGAGCGGCTTTGCAGAGTCATTTTGCTGGGCGTGGCAGGTGACGGCCAAGGTGTCAAGAAATTTCTGGTGCAACATGGAATGGACAGTATTCGTGCCCTTCATGCAGAATGCAGTTTACGAAATTTCTGGATCGATATATTACGCCTGACTTCCGAGTGTTTCTATCTGCCGAACATCCCATGCGGAGGAACCGACAATATGGCAACCCTTGTCTGCAGCGTCCACCAGATATCAAGACACATACATGGCACGAACGCCAGACAGCGAGAGTGCATCACTTGAATGCAGGCAAATTGCCAGGGCAAAAGGCGGCACATAGTTACGGTATACAGTACGTGAAGTTGCTTCTGGTTTTTTCTTTTTTTTCTTCTTTTTTTTCTTCTTTTTTTTCTTCTTTTTTTTATTTACTTACTATTTATTTATATATTTATTTATTTATTTATTTATTTATTTATTTATTTATTTATTTATTTATTTATTTATTTATTTATTTATTTATTTATTTATTTATTTATTTATTTATTTATTTATTTATTTATTTATTTATTTATTTATTTATTTATTTATTTATTTTTGGTATGCCATGGGCTTCCTCCGGGTAAGGTATACCTGGACTATTTCAAGATATACCTTGACTATTTCAAGGTATACCTTTGATATGTAAGGTAAACATGGGTGCACAGCGCGGGAAGAAACCAAGTAGCTGTTTCTTCGCGCGTTATGCGACCTTTGGTGCTTGTTTTTCATTTGAGGCAGGATTCTGGCAAGAAATTTCAAATTTCTTCCGCTGTAAAATTTCCTGCTACGATTCTTCATCTGACCCCTACTGTCGTCACTGGTTTGCTTAGTGGGTGGATAATTGCAGAAGTGGTGATCCCTGCATACAGTTGCGGAGTCGACGCGTGCTACTACCGGGACCCAGAAAAATAGTAATTTCAATGCATGCATTGAGATTTCAATGCATCCTGTCGCCGTGGTACATTAGAGCTAGTTCAGATGCATATATCTTGTCCTTATCCTTAGGATTGTTATTCTTAAGTGCGTTCAGTTGTTTGACTAATAGCAGTTGTTCATTGCTTGAGCTTTGGTTACTTCCTTCTTCAGACAGTGCCGGTGTCCATATCTGTTGAATCTCTAGACTACAGCTGCAAGAAGAACCTCTCGTTAACTGAGAGCTTGTGATGCTGCTGCTGCCACTTCTATCAGCGCTACCACTATTGCTACTACTGGTACAAATTCATCTGTAGAGTATATGCTTTTGGAGGATATATTAATACTTTGCATAATCTTGGTTTTTTTTTTTTTTTTTTTTTTCAGGCCTTCTCCCAACCTTTCGGGCAATTCTCCTGTCGCTGGTTTGTTACCTTTTATGATTTCTTTCTTGGTGTCCCAATAAAGCTTGTAATATGTTCTTTTCATGCGTGGTAATAAAGTCCGGAAGTGAGAACACAGGTGTTTACCTACATTTCTTGTCAAAAGGGTAATTGGACGCTTGTGCTCCTCACACCAGGTACATTCAGTAGTTGAGTTATCGTCGAATGCATGGACACTGGTTGCAGTGGAGTAAGAATAAAGAATTTTCTTTTGGTGACTATCCAGTGAGCAATCGCTCTCCTTGTGATTGTCCGTAAGGCTTGACGATGAGACTACGGAAGCATCGGACATGAAAAGAAGCACCTAATACGACAGAACTATTTATGTTGGTGTTAATCATCTTGCGCCTGACATAATTATGTTAGTATTAATTATCTTGCGCTAAGCCCTGTTGGAGTGTTTTGTGGTTCAAGGTATACCTTGGTAGAGCAAGGTATACCTTGGTAGGGCATACTGTGATTCAAGGTATACCTTGGTAGGGCAAGGTATACCTTGGTAAGGCAAGGTATACCTTTGATTCAGAGAGGGAGAGAGAGAGAGAGAGAGAGAAAGAAAGAGAGAGAGAGAGAGAGAGAGAGAGAGCAGCAGCGCCGTGGTACAGTAGAGCTAGGTCGAGGAGAAAAAGATGTTATTGCTAGGTTTTTCTCCTCAACCTAGCCCCTAGGGTTTTCTATTACATGATTGTCATTTGCTGTAAATGAAATGGTAAGCAAGTCCCTTCATATCGCCTTATGTTAGTATTAATTATCTTGCGCTATGCACTGTTCATCTTCCGCCGTGCATAAGTATGTTAGTATTAATTATCTTGCGCTAAGTCCTGTTAGAATGTTTTGTAGATTGCCTTCTGCTCATACCATATGACTGTAATTCAAGGTATACCTTGGTAGGGCAAGGTATACCTTGGTAAGGCAAGGTATACCTTGATTCAGAGAGAGAGAGAGAGAGAGAGAGAGAGAGAGAGAGAGAGAGAGAGAGAGGAAAAAGCAACAGAGAGACGGAGAGAAAGAGATGCAGAGAAAAGTTTGTGCATATATATAATATATACAGTACATATAAATGATGCATCATGTAGTAAGTAAAAGAAGTAGAAGTAAAACGTGCAAGCAAATAAAAAGCCAACCCTCTCATATGCGTTTATCGCAAAACCGTAGAACAAACCTTTGTGCATACGCCTTCTACGTCACGGAGGTAACTCGTGACATGTACCAGCAATATACATCAAAAGATGTTCATTCCTACGTCTGCAAAGTCGTTCTGAAAGCACGTAGTTTTGCAATGGGTACACCAACCATCACAAAGACTAGGGCACGTACTTGATCAATGCAACGTAGGACAGGCACTCAAGCATACGTTGTCGTGAGATGGAGAGAGAGAGAGAGAGAAAGAGAAAGAGAGAAAGAAAGAGAGAGAGAGAGAGCAGCAGCGCCGTGGTACAGTAGAGCTAAGTCGAGGAGAAGAAGATGTTCTGGCTAGGTTTTTCTCCTCAACCTAGCCCCTAGGTTCTTCTCTTACAGGATTGTCGTTGGCTGTAAATGAAATGGTAAGCAAGTCCCTTCATGTCGCCTTATGTTAGTATTAATTATCTTGCGCTATGCACTGTTCATCTTCCGCCAGACATAATTATGTTAGTATTAATTATCTTGCGCTAAGCCCTGTTAGAATGTTTTGTAGATTGCCTTCGGCTCATACTGTGATTCAAGGTATACCTTGGTAGGGCAAGGTATACATCAGTAAGGCAAGGTATACCTTGATTCAGAGAGGGAGAGAGAGAGAAAGAAAGAAAGAGAGACAGAGAGAGAGAGACACAGAGAGAGAGAGACACAGAGAGAGAGAGAGAAACACAGAGAGAGATATTGAGACATATCTTGAAAGAAGGAAAGAAAGAAAGAGAGAAATGAGAGAGTGAGAGAGATTGAGAGAAATGAGAGAGAGAGAGAGAGAGAGAGTAGAGAGAGGGAGAGAAAGAGAGAGAAAGAGAGAGAGAGAGAGAGTGAGAGAGAGAGAGAGGAAAAAGAAACAGAGAGACGGAGAGAAAGAGATGCAGAGAAAAGTGTACATATATATATATATATATATATATATATATATATATATATGCAGTGCATATAAATGATGCATAATGTAGTAAGTAAAACAAGTAAAACGCGCAAGCAAATACAAAGCCAACCCTCTTATATGCGTTTGTTGCAAAACCGTATAACAAGCCTTTGTGCATACGCCTTCTACGTCACGGAGGTAACTCGGGACATGTACCAGCAATATACATCAGAAGATGATCATTCCTACGTCTGCAAAGTCGTTCTGAAAGCACGTAGTTTTGCAATGGGTACACCAACCATCACAAAGACTAGGGCCCGTACTTGATCAATGCCATGTAGGACAGGCACTCAAGCATACGTTGTCGTGAGATGGAGAGAGAAAGAGAGAGAGGGGGGGAGCAACAGAGAGAAGGAGAGAAAGAGATGCAGAGAAAAGTGTATACATATATATATATATATATATATATATATATATATATATATATATATATATATATATATATATATATATATAAATGATGCATAATGTAGTAAGTAAAACAAGTAAAACGTGCAAGCAAATAAAAAGCCAACCCTCTCATATGCATTTATCGCAAAACCGTAGAACAAACCTTTGTGTATACGCCTTCTACGTCACGGAGGTAAAACTAAACATTCGACAATCTTGGGGGTATCCCTTTTTCCGAAATTTTCCATGAAGTATATGGACTTTTTTGAAAACGTGTGGAAATGAAAGGAAATCAATTCACTGATTGCAGAACATATAAAAATAATATTAAAACATGTTTTTATTAATTGTAATACACTTTAACTTCATCTTCAGAGGTGGGCAGGAACCGGTCCGACACGGTAATCTTTCTCCTTTTTCATAGTCCCGGCTACTATGAATCTATGATGATAACAATGCCCAACATGCAGAATTTGCTTTTAAGTTTGTTTATCTTTGTTTACATTAAGCATTTTACTTTATTATGATAATAAACATTGCTTTTACCTACAATAAATTCCCCCGGGGGGGGGGGAGGGGGGAGGGGGGAACGGGGGAGGAAGAGAAGTGCGATGTCGCCACGCAAAATACATAGATTCTACAACAAAATTTCTTTAATTACTAAAAAAAATAATAAATCTAACTCCGTAATATCATACTAACTAAATTAGAAGTTTGTTTAACTCTTGCACGCGACAAACGTTCTTAATCACGCTTTCGACCATAACAAACCTGCCAGTGCAAAAAATTACGATTAATACTACACTACTACAAAGAAAAAAAACACAAAACAAATTCAAACATCTTTCAGATGAAGGAGAAAAGTGAAAGCTATGCAAACTACCTGGTGCGTGCATTTGAAGTTAGCGCCGAGTCAGCGCAAGCGATGCTAAAACAAACTCCCATGCGTTAGGTGAGCTGGGAGCGGTGAGACCGGTGCCGCGTTGGGGGGTGGAAGGTGAGTTACCAGCAGACAGAGCGCCAGCTGCCATCCGCGCGATGAGATCCTCCAGCAAGCTTTCTCTCTCGCTCTTACTATTTTTGTTGTTGTTGTTGTTGTTGCTGTTGTTGTTGCTGATGTTGTTGTTGTTGTTATCATTATCATCATAGTTTTTCTTGTTCTTGTTATTCTTCTTCATCTTCTTCTTCACTCTCTCGTTCTCTTCTTCTGAGCTTTCCTCCTCCTCCTCCTCCTCCTCCTTCTCCTTCTTTGAATTCTTCCTCTTTCTTCTCTCCTCTTCCCGTTGTCGCTTCTCTTGCGCCTCTTTTTCCTTCCGATCTTGCGCTTCTTTTTTCTTCCTTTCCTCCTCTCTCAACTTTCTTTCTTCTGCTAGCATTTCCTTAATGGATGCGGCTTGTTCTGACATTGCCTTGTTCACAAGATCCTGAACGACTTCTTTCGACACGCCGGCGGACGAACTACCCTGAATACAATACCGGTCGCCGTTGTTTTGAAAGAAGTCGTTCATTTCTTGCGAACAAGGCAGTGGCAGAACAAACCAACAGCAACGACAACAACAACAACAAAGAATAATAATAATAATAATAATAATAATAATAATGATAATAATAATAATAATAATAATAATAATAATAATAGTATATCTCCTGCCAATTGCTGAGACAAAAGGCCATGTGCATCCAGTCCTCCATTCCATAAGGAAAGTCTCCATACCAATCGGTGGAATAAAGGAAGTGACGGCATAGAACATCACTCTAGGAGCTTTATACCAATCAGCCCATGGAAAGGGACCGATGGCCTATGTACTCCCTAAATAATAATAATAATAATAATAATAATAATAATAATAATAATAATAATAATAATAATAATAATAATAATAATAATAATAATAATAATAATAATAAAGTTTGAAAAAAAAATGTCAGCGCTTCCCGTTAGAGAGATTATACTCGGAAAAAAAAAGACAGGGAAAGGCTCACTGATAGAATGCCACACACACTAGCTAGCCATACTAAAGCTAGTAGCTATACTCCCCTCTCTAAACTATATGCTGCGGCGCCCAAAGAGACCTTTTGACCCCCCCCCCCCCCGGGGGCCCCCCCCCTCACAAAAAAAAAGAAAAAGAAGAAGAAGGAGTAGGAAAGATTATACCTCCAACGACATGTCCACTTCATCAGCGTCGACCGCGGGCTTTTTGGACTTCGGCTTGCCTAGTCACGTCAGAAATTAGAAACACTGAAAAAAAAGCACACAAAAAAAGATGAAATTTGCTAGTACCTGGCTTTTTCTTGCTGGACCCCTTAGGCATAGGAGGCTCAGGGGTCTCTTCTTCTTCAGGGACGTCTGGAACGTCTGGAACATCGTCAACGTCGATGGATTCTGCACAAAGAACCAAACAATATTACATACATCCTTCATTTTTCATTACATACAATGTTGCTACCGAATCTCAGTTTTTTTGGCCTGCCCGAAGAGCGAGGCTCAGTCGGGCCCTTTTTTTGATTCTTCTTCTAACGTTTCAGGCGAGCATGCAGTAAATATGCAAAATAAAGAAAAGGAAGATGCCAAAAAAAAACAAAAACAAAAACAAAAAAAAAAAAAAAAAAAAACAAAAAAAAAAAAGATGGAGCTGGTGGAGAAAAAGAATAATAACATGTATATGAAGAAGAAAAAGAAAAATGGAAGAAGAAGAGGAAGAAGAAGAAGAAGAAGAAGAAGAAGAAATGACCTTGTTTGCTTCGTACAGAAGCAAAAGCTCCCGCTTCCGCCAGTTGCAAATCATAGGCGGGTTCGTGGGGTTACCGACGTAGAGGAGCCACGCGGGCTTCACCTGCTTCTCGAAGTCCATCGGCGACGGATCAAGCATGCAAGAGTGTTTAAGGTTAAAACCAAAAAAACCCATGAGCTGATATTGGATTTCGTCAGCCTTGCCATCGCCGTC
>WBZZ01004780.1:17500-27500 GCA_019918135.1 Paulinella micropora | reverse complement strand
CTATTCTTTTCTTCTGTACACAACAATCTGTGGAAAAAACTCTGCACAAAAGTTTGTGAAAACCGACCGGCATGATTTTGCATTTCCTTCCTAGTACGTACTCTCAACTCATGTCATCCCTTGCATGTTTCTGCTGCAACGTGTTTGTTGAAGCTATAAATGTCATTTCCTAACATTGCACGACCCAGCTTAATCTATTTTTCACAAACCAGCAATTCGATGAAACTCGTTTTTGGATTGCTGTTTTGCAAACTTTTGTGCAGAGATTTTATTGAGAGCATGACATTTCGAGAAGATGTAACAGCATTCCCGCTCTTTTCCCAGCTCAGAATGAGCGGGAATGCTATTCTTTTCTTCTGTACACAACAATCTGTGGAAAAAACTCTGCACAAAAGTTTGTGAAACTGACCGGCATGATTTTGCATTTCCTCTTCAATATATTATTATTATTATTATTATTATTATTATTATTATTATTATTATTATTATTATTATTATTATTATTATTATTATTATTATTATTATTGTTGCTTGGAGCTGCCTTGCGGGGGTGTCAGTAGAGCCTATCGTCAAATCTTCGTACTCCCCTCACGGGTGAGACGATGGAGGCACATGTGCAGAAATGCATCAGCCATTGACAGAGAAGCACTATTGTTGTTATTATTATTATTATTATTATTATTATTATTATTATTATTATTATTATTATTATTATTATTATTATTATTATTATTATTATTATTATTATTATTGAGTCTTTGGAGCGGAGCCGCGTCACCGAACGGCCCCGTGCTACCAATGGAGGCACATGTCCGACAGGATCAAAGGCCAATTGACTGATAAATCTATTATTATTATTATTATTGTTATTATTGTTATTATTATTATTATTATTATTATTATTATTATTATTATTATTATTATTATTATTATTATTATTATATAGCATAGTTTAAAGAGGGGAGTATAGATACTAGCTTTAGTATAACTAGCTAGTGTGTGTGGCCTTCTATCAGTGAGCCTTTCTCTGTCCTTTTTTTTTTTTAGTGATTCCCTCTAACGGGAAGCGCTGCCATTTTTTTCATGTGTATTTCAAACTTTAGGTATGCCATGCTGAGGGCTAGCAAGGCGCCGATATATGTGGCACACCGTGGTGGTGGCTACGGAGTCTTTGCTGATAATACCTTCCTCCTTCTTTTCAGCTTGGGCTCCTCGAACCAGGAGGAAAGTCTTTGCGTGCTGCAGATCATGCTGCATTTTCTGATCATTTCACTATGAAAATTGGGAGTTCCCTGCAAACAGGGATGCATCCAATTAAATTCATTAACGAATCGAGCAGGAATGCAATGCATCTCATCAACTCTTCATCGCAAGGGTTCAACAAGCTCGACGATGACACTTGCCGACCGAACGTGAAGGTAAATTATGTTAGTTGTTACATACATCCATGCAATGTAAGTTTTTGTTACGTGTGTTGTATTTTTTCTATAAATATTGTTGTAAATAATGTCAGGTCAGCAAGGGTACTCCTATTGTGACTGTCACCACCGCAATATCGAAAGATCAAGAGATTTTGCTCAGCTATGCGCCTAATCCAGACCTAGAGATAGCTACGCTGCCAAGCGATGCACATCCGGTCTGGTTGAAAGAGGCTGCCAAGGAAGGAGCTAAAATCCCAGTTTTCCTGTTCGAGACTGACATTGGTCATGTATGTTTCATCGTTCCTGAGAAAGAACATCCGCTTCCACTTAAGTCAATTTCCTTGCTTCATGAAGCAAAGGTTGAACTTTTAGCGTCGGTCAGCAGTATTAGTTCTGATGGAAAGCAACCGCTCTCCAGGTCATCATCTATTCCGCCGGAAAAAAAGAGGAAGCTTCTCGACAGCGTGTCCTCAATTTCAGATAGTCGCCGCACGCTTCTGCCCAGGGAAAGCTCGGACATTACAGTCATCACAGAAAAATCAAGCTTGAGTGATGCACAGGTAAAAAATAAATAAATGAAAATTATTACTGAGAAGATTCTTTTTTACAGGCCGGTGTTCCTGACGTTGATGCTAACCTCGACAGCTGGAAACAGTCAGACAGTTCTACTGTCACTACAGGATATGATGTTAGTAGCTGCAGCAGCTCTAGACTATATCTTCCTACTGGCTCCATGGTAATTTTTTTTCTCTACCTGTCTATGTTCATGCTGGTTAATGTTCATAAGCGATCTTGTTTGCGTAGAACGTCGACGAAGAGTGTTCAGATACGGATTCAAACGGTGATGCTGCATCTATCAACCCTGGATTGCTTCCTCCTCTGGTCGGCGTGGACGATGCGGAATTATCCAACGAGCTTCGATTGAACTTCGACGAGCTTATGGAATCGAATGAGCTGTTGTATAACATCATGAGATTATCACCAATTCCTTACAGCAGACCACGTAAGAATCCAACGCGCCCCTACACGATGAAAAGTCGCACGAAAGGTGCAGTGAAGCTTCAGAGACCGTCTGCGCTCCAAAAACTGTTGGGGATTACCTTCGCCGACTTGGACAGGGAAGTTAAGTCTGTCTGCTGCAAAAAGTGGAAGTGTTATTCATTTATCGACACGCGTGATGTGCTTTACACGAGAGCGAAGAATGCGTCATCGTCTCTCAGTGAGCTTTATTCTTGGGCAGCTTCGCAGCTTGAATCGTTTCAAACAAAAACTGGATCGTTTCAGTATATGTATTTAACGGAGGCTGTGTGCAAAGTAGCCTGGCAGCGTATCTACGGGATCGGTGATAAAGTTTTGTCAAGAGCACACAAACTTCTTGCAAATAACACGAAGGTTTTGACAAAAAGCTACTCAACCGTTCCTGAAACAGAAGATGTGGTAGCAGTATTACTCTGCGAGAAGTTCATGGAGAGTTACCCGGAGATATGCAGCGACGGAATATGGAGGATGCAAGAAATGGCTCAGGACGCAGGAGTCCAAAACTATGTTCGCGAGAATTGGAAAGATATGTGCCTTCGGTTTGGTTGTTCGAAACGAGTTGATCCAAATAATCCTCCGACAGACAATACGATCAACAAAGTTTGGCGCATGGATTTTCCGCACGTCAAGTTTGTCAGAGGTATTATGCATATTTTCGTTATCATTACTTATTACAGGTTTGTTTTGCAGAAGGAGATTTCTCAAAATGCGAGATCTGCACAGAGCTTGCTGCTGATCATTCTAACGGTTTCAGGACTGAAGTAGAAGCTCAAGAATGGCGTCGCCGTAGCAGGCTTCATCACAAAATTCACAGGGCGTGCCGCGTTGCCAGCATGCAGCGCAAGAAGGCAGCACCAGCAGATTTTGCTGCCACAGTCATATCAGCCGATATGAAACCGCCAGTGAAGATCCCATCTTGCCGCCGCGCCGCGAAAGATTTCAAAGGAAAAATTGTGTTTCGCCTTTGCGTTGGAATCAATACCTGCTACACTACCGATACGCATTTTATTCTGACGTACCTTGAAGGCGCGGTAGAACACGGCGCGAACAGCAACATTACTATGCTTGCCGCACTTTTACATTGGCAACTTTGGAACCCTCGCACAATGCAAGCGTGGAAATTATATCTTGAGTGGGACGGAGCTGGTGATAACACCGCGTGGGCGATGCTGGGTTTCCTTGGGCTCAATGTCGTTGACAGAGGAATCCGCTTCCAAGTAGAGTCACATCGCAAGCCACCAGGGCACGGGCACGATGGAGATGATCAGGAATTTCGAGTTATGGATATCGGGTGGAAGAGCACCTTCCTGACAACTAACATCGCTCAAGCGTTATTAAAGCTCATTCTTGCATTCAAAAAGCAGCACAAGAAGAGGCATGTGCTGGTTGTTCTCGGATGTAACTACGACTGGATGACTCATTTTAGCCCGTGTATGAACAAGAGTTTCAAAAACTACAACAAACCCTTGGCATATAGAATCACCAAGAAAGATCCTGACGCTTTGCCGACTGTAGAGATCGCTACTTGGGGAGACGCACAGGATTTTCATGGAGTGCGTGATGATACCAGAGGAGAACCGATCAATTTGTTTATCGGACGCCCCGGTAATAATATTATCTATCTTTCTCTTTCTCTCTCTCTCTCTCTATCTCTCTCTCTCTCTTTCTCTCGTTCTATCTATCTATCTCTCTCTCTCTCTCTCTCTATTTATGACAGCGACCGACATGCCTCCCAAGCTTCCAGTCGGCTACTTCGTCAATCCGCGCCTGAAGAAGGATATTCGTGCTTTGGCTACTAAATACCTAGGGCCGGATGAGCGAGCACATGTGGAGGAAATGTTAGCAGGTGGAAATTTGACCAGAGTAGAGGTGGATGGAGATTACTTCGAAGGCGGCCTGCCCGGCCGTCCTGCTCATATGTCCTGTGTCGATGCAAAAGGCAAGGAATGGAGAGCAGAATTTCGATTGATCGACGAGCTACCTGTAAATTGGATGGAGTTGCCTCAAGAACGACAGGAGAAAATGAACGCACTTACGCGTTTGACCGATGAAGAGCTGCTGTCCTTACCACGCACTTATTTTGTTAATGAAGGACGTCCTCCAGCTCACCCGAGATGGCGTGGTGCAAGACAGCTTACTAGCGAAGAAAAGCAGGAGCAGGATTTAGCATTTGGAAATGCTTCTGAGCCTTGGCGGAAAATTCTCACGTTGCTAAGATCGTCAGAGGAAAAAAAGCAATTTGCGTCCAAGCAGATGGTAGTTAGCGAATTGAAATCATGGATGAGAATGCATGGTGTTGCAACGCAAAACTCCGATCGGAAACAGTTCAAGAAGGCAGAGCTTATTGAACAAGCGTGGAACCATTTCGAACGATGCGACTGTGGGTTCCCTGAGGAAGAAGAGCTTGGTGCTGCTCAGCCTGCAGAACCAGTGGCAGATTCAGAGGATGACTTATCTGATACTTCATCTTCCAGTTCATCAACTGACTCATCGTCTGATCGATCTTCTGGTTCAGAGGAAGAAAAGCATGGTATTAGTTTTCTTCTTCTTCTTCTTCTTCTTCTTCTTCTTCTTCTTCTTCTTCTTCTTCTTCTTCTTCTTCTTCTTCTTCTTCTTCTTCTTCTTCTTCTTCTTCTTCTTCTTCTTCTTCTTCTTCTTCTTGTTCTTCTCCTCCTTAACATGATGCTATCCATATTGTAGATGATTCAGATCGCTCCGACGCAAGTTGGAGAATGCGTAACTCAGGAATCCGTTTGCGCGGACGTCGCCGCGCACGTCGTGCTGCGGGTGGACGTGGACGTGGACGTGGACGTGGTCGTATGTGATTATTTGTTTTGAAGGAATTTTTCTGGGTCCGACTTTTTCATAATGGTTTTTGTCTAGGGCAACTGCAACTGTAACGCTTCTTCTAAAAACTGAAATTAGAAATTTGTTTAACTCTGATAATGCACCAGAATCTGATGTGAAGCGTCCTCCCTCCGACCCATTCCCCCCCCCCCACCCCCCCCCCCTCCCCCCTCTACGTACCAGCGTACGTCACAGCGGGCAAACAGAATTTTTTGAAGGTAAAACCATGTCTTAATATAGTAAAATGCTTAATATAAGCAAGAATAAACAGTAAAAGCAAATTCTGCATGTTCGGCATTGTTATCATCATAGATTCATGGTAGCAGGGACTACGAAAAAGTAGAAAAATTACCGTGTCGGACCGGTTCCTGCCCACCTCTGAAGATGAAGTTAAAGTGTATTACAATTAATAAAAACATATTTTAATATTATTTTTATATGTTCTGCAATCAGGGAATTCATTTCCTTTCATTTCCACACGTTTTCAAAAAAGTCCATATACTTCATGGAAAATTTCGGAAAAAGGGATACCCCCAAGATTGTCGAATGTTTAGTTGTAACTCGGGACATGTACCAGCAATATACATCAAAAGATGTTCATTCCTACGTCTGCAAAGTCGTTCTGAAAGCACGTAGTTTTGCAATGGGTACACCAACCATCACAAAGACTAGGGCCCGTACTTGATCAATGCCACGTAGGACAGGCACTCAAGCATACGTTGTCGTGAGATGGAGAGAGAGAGAGAGACACACACAGAGAGAGAAAGAGAAAGAAAGAGAGAGAGGGAGGGAGAGAGAGAGAGATAGAGAGAGATCTTGAGAGAATGAAAGAAGAGAGAGAGAGAGAGAGATCCTCGTAGTAGAGAGAGAGAGTGAGAGAGAAAGAGAGAGATCCCTGACTGGTAAAAAAAAAATTCAAAAAATCCTTGCGGGTGTAAACTCTGCTCTTTGATCAATTACAGGCACTATTAGTAGAAAAGATTAAAAAGGCGGGGGGAAAATCAAACAAATGCTTTTTTAATTATTTGAACCGCCCACCTTGGGTAAAAATACTACATTTTGTTTTTGGCACACTTCCTGACTCTTCTTCCTGATTTCTTATGGAGGGCACGTTCTTTTCCTGATTTCTTATTGCGGGCCGAACGTACCATTGAAACTTTCGGAAAAGTTTTTTTCACTGTTTCAAGGTATAGAAATCAGTGCCTTGAGGCTTTTATCAATTTCAAGGAATAGAAATCACTACCTTGAGGCTGTTCAAGGTAAAGAAATCAATACCTTGATGCTTTTCAGGGTATACCTTGACCACCTCAGGGTATACCTTGAATAAACGGGCTCGTAGTGGACGTGTTTGCAACAAACACCCGAAAAAGACAAGGAAAAAATTAAAAGAAAGAAACGAAACACAAAGCAAGTTTAAATGTACTTGTGTGTGAATGTCAATATGTGAAATAATGTATGGAACCTTATAGGAGTGCACCACCACTAGCACCACGCAGATGCTAGAGATGCTTTTTTCCAGTTGTGTTTTGCTTCAAATGAAAAGAACGTTACCACCAAAAAACACGTGCAATCTTCCAGCCCAAAAAAAGACAAGCGCTGTTTTCGGTCGATTCCATTTTCCTGGTCTGGCAGGGTTCGCTGGAATGGTCGGGTCCATGGAACGAATTTCTGTCAAGCTTCAAGTCGTCTTTGTCAACGATACCTGCCTCGACCCGTCTTAGCACTGTCTGTACAAGGCTGATTTCGCAAAAATTTGAGCACTGAATTTATGCACCAGAGGAGCGTAACTCTGGGAAACACGTACAGAGTTTCTGTACAGTTACTTTACTCCTTTGGGATAGCACGCTCAGTTTCTTTCGTGAGTCTTGTTATGCAGACGCGAGAGGCGATATGTTGCACATACAAAGCGCCTCTCGAGTGGTTTGCATAGCAAGGCTCATGAAAGAAACTGAGAGTGCTATCCCAAAGGAGTAAAGTAACCATTTCCCAGATTTATGCTCCTCTGATGCATGAAAACGGTGCTAAAAGTTGCAAAAGGTCTTGAATCACTAACTGTGTCACGTTCTCTCTCTTTCTCACTTTCTCTTTCTTCATCCCACTCATCCCGCCTGCTCTCAGCTCAGCTTATCTCTCTCTCCCAGTGACTGAGTCCCTCCTCTCTCTCTCTCTCTCTCTCTCTCTCTCTCTCTCTATCTCTCTCTCTCTCTCGCACACACACACACACACACACCCTTTCTCTTCTCTCTCTCTCTCTCTCTCTCTCTTTCTCACTCTCACTCTCACTCTCTCACTCTCTCTCTCTCTCTCTCTTTCTTTCTCTCTCTCTCTCTCTCTCTCTCTCTCTTTCTTTCTCTCTCTCTCTCTCTCTCTTCTTCTTCTTCTTCTTCTTCTTCTTCTTCTTCTTCTTCTTCTTCTTCTTCTTCTTCTTCTTCTTCTTCTTCTTCTTCCCCTTCTTCTTCTTCCTCCTCCTCCTCCTCCTCCACCTCCTCCTCCTCCTCCTCCTCCTTCTTCTTCTTCTTCTTCTTCTTCTTCTTCTTCTTCTTCTTCTTCTTCTTCTTCTTCTTCTTCTTCTTCTTCTTTTGCATTGTAGTTGTAGTTGCAGCAGCAGCAGCAGTAGATGTAGTAGAAGTAGTAGTAGTAGTAGTAGTAGTAGTAGTAGTAGTAGCCGCCTTTTAAAATATTATATATATATATAGCATGTGTATGTATACGTATACATATATATGTATTTATATATGTAGATATGGGTTATTACACTTTTTTTCTCTCCTTTTTCTTTTCTTTTTTATAAAAGGTTATTACATTGGATATTACCTAAGCATGTGTATGAATGTAATAATGTATGTACTTTTTTGTTTATTTTTATTTTATTTTATTTTGTTATATTATATATATATACATATATATATATATATATATGTAGAATTTATGTATGTATGTATTTAGTATGTATGTAATGGATGTAAATTGTATGTATGTATGTATGTTTTGTGTTTCTTTTTTCTTTTTCCTTTTTTTCTTTTCTTTCTTTCTTTTTTCTCCTTTTCTTTTTATTTCTTTTTTCTTTTTCTTTTATAGATTATTACATTGGATATTATTATTATTACTATTATTATTATTATTATTATTATTATTATTATTATTATTATTATGATTATTATTATTGTTTTTATGTATGTATGTATGTATGTATAGGTTATTACACAATGTAGCTATATATTATTATAATTGCAAGTGTAATTACCTGGTCACTACTACTGCTACTACTACCATTACTACTACTTTGGCAGTGACCTTGCCTCCCCTTTCCATTAAAAGTGCTCACCTAGCACATCTGTCCTCTAAGCATATGTGTATTAATAATTGCACGTTTGGTCTCGTTCACGGGATTTACTAACTAATTTTTCGTGATTTTTCCGTTACTTAATAATTTTGTATACCCGGCCGCACCGGCATTAATAAAATGATAGACCGGACATGAGCAATTACGGCAGTAACCGGACGAGGCCAAAAGCGCGCAATTCTTGAAACACTTTGCAAAACACGCCACGACAAAAAGGAGAGAGGTGACATTTGAACATGTATTAGTGCATTAAACCTCTGTTCTTACTCCTGTTCTACTTCAAGTAATTACTGACTATCCTGCGGTACATACCGACTTGATAGTATTATGAGCAAAAAAGCTCCGCGAAGAAGCAACTTCCCGAAAAAGAAAATGGCAGCCAAAACTACGGCGACACCAACCAAATCCACACTCCTGGAGGGTCTCACTTTACAAAATTTTACTCAAGAAGAAATGAGGAGACCACCAACACCTGACCAGTTCACAGCCCAGATCAGTAACAGCACTGTGGCAACATCCAATTTTTTCAAAATGTCTACAGACGTGGATCTGATCGTGAACAGTCGACTAGTCACGCAAAAAGAGAAATACAAAATTGCGTCGGGTTACTACAATCTTACAGGTGGTAATGCAAATGCTTTCATCCAGGCTATAACAACAGTGGATCCGAAAGTAGGAGCGATCTTGAAACGAATGAGCAAGAAACCACAAGATGATCAGAAGTACTACAACTTTGGCCACCTTTTTGGAGCTTGTACATTTTTCAACTCGAAGCCATTCTGCTATCACTTCAATCGAATTCCGAAATTCATGGCGAAAAATCCTAACAAAAACATTGCAAAGGCATTTGCATCAGGAGAGATAAAGTATCCGATTCTCGGTATCTCATCTTTGGCTTTCAACTTCATGAAAGAGCATTATGATAAAGAAACTTTTCCGCCGCAACACTCTGAACCAACTTTACAAAAATGAATCGAGAAGGAGTGGAAGGACAATGAATTAGACCAAGAGGCAGTACGAAAAGCTTTTCAGTTCATGTTGCAACGTACACTGGCGTTTACAATTGCGGCTGACATGCACTTAAAGGACTTCCGACTTGCTCCACTCAGTGCACCCAACGGCAATACAGATGATGCGCTCTCATTCATCATTCCACTCGTCATCACCAAGGTCAATGAGCTCCAAAATGCAGTGCAACAACTGCAAGAAAGAGCTAAAGAAGGCAAAAGAGGTAAAACAACCAATGTTATGCTCCTCACCCCACTTCTACCCACTCTTGGTGATCATATTCCACCTACTGGTGACAACCATACACAAACTTCACCAGGAAAAGAGGAAGGAAATAAAGGAA
>WBZZ01004780.1:0-12500 GCA_019918135.1 Paulinella micropora | reverse complement strand
CTACCCCCCCCTACCCTGGCTACTCCGACGCTGGCTACCCCCCCCCCTACCCTGGCTACTTCCGCACTGGCTACACTGAAAATTTACCGCAAAAGCAAGCACCTGTCCTCTTGAGACATCTGCCACTGGTCTGGCTCCCTGGCTCCCGGGGGAAAGGTAACTTTTTGCCCCCTCCCCAAAAGTTGTGGATAAACTTCCCGACTTCACGTCTCATAGCCACATTTTAGGGCGGAAATTCACGGAGAGTAGGAAATTTACCGCAAAAACGAAAAAAAATCCCTTTCGGTTTCCCTTGGAGTTTGAGACATCTGCCACGGGTCCGGCCGCCGCCCAAACCCGGGGGGAGGGATTTTCCGGGATTTCTAAAAATAGATTTTCAAAAAATATCCGGATTCTGTCTCAAACTCTATTAATTTGTCTCAAAAGGGAGATTGAAAAAAGGGGTGAGGGGGTGGCCCCACTCGCCGCTCGCCTCCTCTTTCACAGGCTGTCTCAACCCTGTCTCAAGGCGCCTGCCTTGCCTGTGCGATCTTTGGCCTTTTTTAGGGGGGGTCTGAGACGTATGAGACACTTTTTTTAATTTTTCAAAAAAAAAAAAAAAAAAAAAAACAGAAAAGGAGGGAGGGGAGGGGGGTGGGGGTTTTCCGGATCGTGGCAGATGTCTCAAGAAAAAATACACAGGGAGAGGGGAGAGGGGGGGGGGGGGGGCTTTCCGACAGGGTGGGGGGCCGGGGGGAGGGAAAGGGAAGGGGAGGGGTTTTTTGGCTTTTTCCGACAGGCGGCGCTGGCCGAGCAGTAAAAATAATTAAACTTTTTTCCTCTGGTTCTGTTAAATACGAAATGTTAGGTGTCTGTCCTACCTGTGGTGCTTGCTTCTTTGAAGGCCAGCTTTACTGGACGGGGACCGGGAAAAGAGGCGATACCAAGGATCTTGCATCGCTCGTCTGCAGACCCTATGGCGACGGCGCCTGCATCAACCCCGCGCGAGACGTCCCCGGCGGAGACACCTGGGCGGAGCGGATGCGCTTCGTGGACAATTTCCTGGACGAGATGTTGTAATAATTAAAAAACTTTTTCTCGTAGTCTACTAAACTAGCAAGGAATGGAAGTAGCCAGGTCCTACAAGCGCCGTCGTCTGGACGGTGCGACCGACGACTTTGTGCTACCGGTCGACGGGCAGAGCGGCGACGTCCTTGTTTCGGACGGTGACGGGGGCGTGAGATGGGCAGCGGGCGGAGTGGCCGCGAACGACGCGGTAGCGCTTAATACTGCTCACAGACTGACTACTTCCGGGAACCCGCACTTGGTTGATCTAGCCGATCTGATCACCTTGACGCTGGACACCGAAGCCAAAACTAACCAGCCGGTCGGGATGACTTCCAACAGCTCCGCTGGCTTTGTGGCCTCTGCGTCTAGCAATTCTGCGCAAGCCTACCTAGCTTTTGACAGCGACTTCTCGACCTTGTGGGGCACCACTGCGCCCGACAGCTACAGCGGCAACAACTACACCGCCATGATCGAGACGATGGTCGATAATCTCCCTGTGCCTGGCGCGTGGCTCCAGCTTGATCTGGGCCAGCACGCCAAAGTCGCTGCTTATCACTTCACGTCTGCGGGTGCTATTACCGCGCCCAGGGACTGGGTAGTCGTTTATAGCGCGGACGGCAGCCGGTGGTTCACTTGGGACAGCCAGACGGCCCAGACCTTTGTAGGCGACAGCCTGCGCACGTTCACGCCTGCGACCGCGGCCGATTACGCCAGGTACCTGCGTGTAATCTGCACTAAAAACAACGGGGCGGGGGTTTGGTACATGCGGAGCCTGGCCTTCGACTACCAGCTATACAATGCCGGCTGCCTCGAGAACACCAGTTATCCGACCAAGGCCTCGCAGCTGGCGCCCAAGGCGTACGTCGACCACCAGGTGGCAGGGGCGGTGAAGTTCCCGTCAATCATGCCTACCCAAAACGACTGCATCGTGACCATGGACCCAGACGGCTCGATCTTTGCGGTCAAGGACAGGACGCTCAAGCAGCCGTCTTTGGCTCCTAGCGGTAATGGCGCGATCGTGCTCATGGACACCGACTTTACGGTCACGACGATCCCAGACACTCTCGCGAGGCTGCCTAACCCCCTGCCCGCCTCGACCGCACAGCTGGTGACGGTCGATCCAGACGGCGTGCTAGGCCTGAGCGGCCAAGTAAGCTCGTCGACGCTCACGCTGGCAGGGGCTGGCGGCAACAGTACGCTTTCCGCGCCTGCTACTGGCTCCGTCGCGCTCAAGCTGCCTGTGGCACTGCCCAGCGCAGGCACCAAGCAGTTCGTCACGCTCGACAGCGCGGGCCAGTTCGCTACTGGTGCCATTGGCTTCCAAGGGGGAGACAGTGTAGCAATCGGGACTTTAGCGGGCGACGGACAGCAACCATTTGCCGTCGCAATAGGCACTCAAGCAGGCGCGAGTGGACAGGGCCAGTTTGGAACTGCCGTTGGCTACAGGGCGGGATACTCTGGCCAGTCAGATCTCGCCGTCGCGATCGGTGCCTACTCCGCGGAGAGCACACAAGGCAATTCATCAGTCTCTGTCGGTCCCTATACTAGCACGCTCGGCGTACGGTCGGTTGGGATCGGCAGTACGGCTATCACGGATGCTGCCGCTCAGGAATCGGTCGCAATAGGCTACAGAGCAAAAGCAGCGACATCCCGCTCGATCGTGCTGAACGCCACGGGCGCTGAATTAGTGTCCGCTAGCACCGATGCTGCTTATATCAAGCCGTTGAGGTCGGGCGTCGATTCTACCACCGCCGAGAAGGCAACACAGTGGAACAGCACGACCGGCGAACTCACCGCCTCTAAATTTACACTCCCGCTTTCGCTGCCCGCCAACACGTCACTCGTTTCCTTGACAAGCGCGGGCCAGGTAGGCGCGTCTGCGCTCAAGGTACCGGCGTCACTGCCTAGCAGCACGTCACTGTTGACACTCGATTTCGGTGGCCAGCTCGCGACAGGGGCTGCTAGCTCGCTGTCACTCAGCGGGGCTGGAGGCACCAGCACGCTTTCCGCTCCTGCCTCTGGCTCCTCTGCACTCAAGTTGCCGGCCGCGTTGCCCTCTACCGGACAGACAGCCTTGGTCACATTAGACAGCAGCGGCAACTTGGGCACTGGCGCCGCGAATTCGCTAGCGCTGGTAGCTTGGGACCCCTACACGTTTCCTGTGTTCAGCAACTACACTTACGGCAGCACGTGGACAGCGACAGTGAGCAGCGAAGAGGTCGGTTCCTGGCAAGCCTGGAAAATGTTTGACAACGTCACTGCCGGAGATACAGGCTGGGTCAGCAAGAACTACTACACGTATCCAGCAGGGGATTACGACGTGGCGGGCGCGGGCGCGAACGCACAAACCACCAACGGGGTACAAGGAGAGTGGTTCCAGCTGCGTCGCTCTGATAGTGCGCGGATGCTGCTGTCGAGTTTTGATTGGTACCCTCGTGTTTATGTCGGGGATTCAACTGGATTATATGCAACCTGGCCAAAAAGTCTTACGGTACTAGGCTCGAACGATGCTGCCGACCCTCCCACTAACTGGACGGTGCTGTACCAGAACACCAGCATTTCTTCTTGGGCAGTAAATGAGGTTTCGAGGACGTTTACACTCACCACTTCGTATACAGGTACTAATTACTTTAGAGTCCATCGCTGGGTCATCGAAAAGATCTACCCTGGAGGAAACAGTGCAGCCCGCTGGGTACGTTGCGCAGAGCTGAAACCTAACTTTGCAGCCGCTGCTGCCAGCTCGTTGTCGCTCAGCGGGGCGGGCGGCACCAGCAGCCTTTCCGCTCCGGCGTCCGGCACCTCTGCGCTCAAGCTGCCGACCGCACTACCAAGCAGTACTAGCTTGGTGTCGCTGGGCTCCGACGGCGCGCTGCTGTACGGGGACCAGGCTATCTCGCATGGTCTGAGCCTTGTAGCCACTTCGTACGTGAAGAAGCCCGACAGCATGGCGAGTAACAACTGGAACGGCCTGGTCGCGAGTGCGTCCACTTCCGGGAACGGCAATGCGTACGACGGCTTCAATACGGGCTCAAACTTTTCCTGGCAGAGCAACACTAGTACCTACAATGCTACGAGCGGCGCCTACACTTCCAGTTCCAGCAAGACGTTTTCGGGCGTAGTATACCCCGGAGAGTGGCTTCAGCTAGATTTTGGCACTGGGGTCGTCCTGCAACAGTACTACCTGCAAGCCCAGTCCAGCGGTCTGGATAAATCGCCAAAGACTTGGCAGGTGGGCACGTCGTTAGACGGCATTACCTGGACGCTGTGGCACACTAGCTCGTACACCTTTGTCGATGGCAGTTCCATCACTCTTGCGCCGACCGACACCGCCAGGGCCGCCCGGTACGTGGCCATCGTGGTTGCTACTATCAAGGCAGGAGGGAGTTCTAGCTGGTGCGGAATCAACCACTTTGGCTTTGACTACACCTCGTGCCCCGCGATCAAGAACATAGCGGCACCGCTCACCACCACCGACGCTGCCAACAAGGCCTACGTAGACGGGCACACGCATACGTCGCCAATGACGATCGGCACCTCTACGATTGCGAGCACGGGGACGGTCGCGCTGAGTCTACCTAGCGCGCTGCCTGCCAGCACTTCTCTGACGTCGCTGACCTCTGCGGGGCAACTAAGCGCATCTGCGCTCAAGGTGCCGGTGTCTCTGCCTGGTAGCACTTTGCTGGTGACACTTGATTCTAGTGGCCAGCTAGCGACAGGGGCTGCTAGCTCACTGTCACTTAGCGGGGCGGGCGGCACCAGCACGCTCTCCGCTCCGGCTTCTGGTTCTTCTGCACTCCTGCTGCCGACCGCGCTGCCGTCCAACACGTCCTTCGTCTCCTTGTCCAGCGGAGGGCAGTTAGCCGCCTCTTCTGTCAGAGTGCCTGCTAGCCTGCCCGGCTCGACGTCTTTGGTCACGCTGGACTCGGCGGGTCAGCTTGCGGCCAGCTCGTTGTTGCCAGCCTCCACGCCGGCCCAGACTGCCGTTCTGAGCCTGACTTCTGCGGGGCAGATGGTGACCCAGAGCACTTCCACCACGGTTGTGACTTCTGGTTCAGTGGCGCTGCCGACCTGGACTTCCATGTCGGCCTATACGCCTACCACGGACCCTAACTGGGTGCTCAGCCACTCTTCCGCGCAAGTAAGCCAGGAGAGCTGGAGAGTTTTCGATGGTGTCGCTGCCAATGGCTGGACTAGCCTCGGCAACTACAACTCGGACGGGAGTATCAACACGACCAACAACGCCGTTACCAACGTGGGCGGCAGCAACGTGTACGGCGAGTACTTTACGCTCCAGCACACGCGGCGCCGGTACAGGATCACGAGCTTCGCGTTGACCAACGGAGTTACTCTTAGTACCTCAACCAAAAGCTTCACGTTGGCGGGGTCGGACAATGGCAGTACCTGGACACTGGTCTGGTCGGGTAACTTCTCTTTTACCACGACGTCACAGACCCTGAACTCGAGCGCGCCCGCTTCGACCGCGTTCTATTACTACCACCGGTTTATTGTCACTTCGGTACATTCGAGTGCCGCGTCCGTCGTGGGGACCTTTGCGCCCGTCGTTGAGTCCGAGGGTGTGTCGGCCACTGCCACTGGCCTCACGGGCGTGGATTCGATCGTGTGCGGCAAAAACACGCTGAAGTTGCCGACCGCGCTGCCCTCCGCCGGCACGGATCGCGTGCTCCAGCTCAACGACCTCGGCGAGTTCGAGCTAGGCACCTGGGACCGAGGCCATTGGCTGACGAGTGACACGGCCGTCTCTGTTAATAGCGGAACTGGCAGGAAGATCCCGGTCGATGGCGTAGTGAGGCTGGCGCCCGTGTACGGCAACATCACCGTAAGCCATGCCAACGGCTTCACGACCTGGCAGAACACGTCCGGTATGCCTAGGAAATGGCTGATCACTGCCTCGTTCAAGTTTATTACTTCGGCAGCGGCTACCAACAACCCGCCGACCAGCGGCGCCTATTACGATGTCTGGGTCGAAAGGAATTCAGTGAGACCCGCCTCAAGCACCGGCGTACAGCAGACAGAAGCCAATTTTGAGGTAACAGGGGCGCCCATGGGCTCTATGGCAACGGGCGGTACACTTCGCTAAGCCTGTCGGGTATCATGGAAGTGGCAGCGAACGAGTATATTTGGTTCGAAGCTTACGGCGACACACAAGGCGCTGTCACTTGGAAACTTGTTATTGGTGGGACTGTTTTATGAAAGGGGCAGAGTGACTATTACCGAGATTCCGGGCTGATTTTTTTTTCTTTCGAGTCTGTATTTTTTAATTAAAAAATGGACGCGTTGCGACAAGCACTAGCCGAGAACGAGAACGAGCTGGCCACGTGCCTAGCCCGCCGCCGGATCCTGGCCGTAGAGCGAGAGAAGTTACAGCTGCAGATCGCGCTCTGTGAAAAGGTCTGTGGTTGCAGGGAGACGCGCCTGCAGATCAAGCAATTGATCCAGCAAGAAGAGGAGCGGAGGCGGCCGCCGAGTCTGCCGCCCACGCGGCCGTCGAGGCCGAAATGGCACTAGAAGAGACGGTCGTAGAGATGCCTGACACCATCAATGGCTAGAAGTCCTGGTCTAGGCCCCATTCCGGCTCCTTGGCCGGCGCCCGCGCGTACTCGCTCACTCTTTTCTCGAAAAAGTTAGTCTTGCCTACCACGCCTAGCTGCTCCATGAAGGGCAGAGGGCACTTGGCCACCCCGTACAGCTTTTCGCTCAGGCCCAAGTTCTGCAGCAGGCCGTCGGCCACGAACTCAACGTACCGTTCCATCAGCGTCGCGTTCAGGCCTAGCAAGGCCACCGGCAGGGACTCGCTGATGAACCTCCGCTCGACTTCGACGCAGCCCGCCACGATCTGGAAAATGCGCGACATCTGCAGCTTGTTCGACACGTGGTGCTTGTACAAATGGCACGCGAACAGGCCGTGCTGTGTCTCGTCCCGCGCAATAAACTCGTTGCTGGTGCACAGGCCCTGCAGCAGGCCCGGGTGCTTTTGTTTCAGCCAAAAGATGGAGGCGAAAGAAGAGGCGAACTGGACAAGTTCCACACAAGCGAACGCCACCAGCCGCTCGGCAAACGAAGACCGGGCCGGGCTGAGCCACTGCAGCGCCCACTTGGCTTTTTGGGCGACGGTCGGGACCTGCGTGATCGCATTGAACAACTTGTCCTTTCTCTTGCTGGTCGCTGATGATCGTATCGATCAACAGGCTGTAGGTCCGCGAGTGTTCGGCCTCATTAAAGATCTGGTAAGAATAAAAAAGTCTCGCTTCGGAATACTGCACTTCGGCCAAAAAATTAGCGGCCAGGTTTTCTTGGATGATGCCGTCCGAGCTAGCAAAGAAGCCCAGCACCATCTTAATAAAATGCTGCTCGTCCGCACTCAGTTTCTTGAAATCGGCCTGTTCCCGGCTCAGGTCTAGCTCGTCTGCTGTCCAGAACGAGCGCAGGGAAGCTTCATAGAATGAATACAGGTCCGGACGCCGTATGGGAAAGAGACAAAATCGCGATGCTTCCGGCACGAGCAGTTTTTCTTCAGTGTCCATAATTCGTCAGCTGCCGGTTGTCCAGTTTCAGCAAGGCCATTCACTCCCTTTTAATACTAAAGGAAAGAGGATATATTTTTTTTCTTATGGCGCAAAACAAAACAAAGACGACTATGTTGCAAAGACGTAAGACCGAACAACGGCTGATGCCCTCGTCGCAGAGTCCATCGCCGTAACCTCGCACGAGCTCGCACTCGAGCTCAAGCGCACATACAGCGATTTCTCTGGCAGAGCGTGCCGCAGCTCATTGTCCACGGGGTCAAGTACCTTGCTCTCTATACTAACCACACGGGCGAGGAGAAGAAGCAGATCCTCGTTGCAGTGCTCGTGGACTTGTGTCCTGACGACAACGTGGACAAGCTGATCCCGCCAGTGGTCGATGTGATCTGGGAGCTCGTGAAGGCCGCCCTCGCTACCAACTGCTGCGAGCTGTGTCCCAAGGTCTGCACTATCAGCTAAGTAGGCATCGGGATCAAGTGCCTGCCCAGCGTCACGGGCGTGCCGTGGTGGATCCTGACCGGTTCGCCGCTCGTCACCATCTGTGCACGCGCTTTGGCCAGCTTCTCGCGGTCCAGGCGGTGCGCCCACAACACCACTGACGGTATAACTTGCTCGTTCGACCGCACTTTCTCCAGGGCCATGGTAATCTTGACCAGCAGCACGTCCGCCGCTAATCTAAAGCGCCTCTTCTTGGCCATCTCGACCGAGAGCTCGTTCTTGACCATTTCAAAGAGGATCTCGCACGAGAAGTGGCGCTCTGCTTTTTGTCCAAAGTTGAAGAAGCTGTTGGTGCCGGAGACGATGGCGACTACGATCAGGCACGTCACGCTGACCCAGTCGTAGCCCGCCCGGCCCGCTTCACATGCCTTGAAACCGAAGTTGCCCACGATCACCGAACAAATCGCCGGCACGATCGTAGACAGCAAGCCAAACAACAGAAAACGGTTATAGTAGTAGTAGCCGGCCGAGTTGTTGAGGCGCGCGTGCAGGGCACACTCGTCCACCACACTGGCAAAATAAGACTCGTGGCGCGAGGACCATTTTTCTTCCTCTCGCTTTACGTCCGAGTCATCCGAGTCATGCGAGTCCTCCCGCGGTATCACGACTTTCTCGTCCATCTGTTAAAAGAAAGTTTGCGACAAGATTTAAATTTTCGTCGTCGTCTTCTTTTTTTTTCGCCTGGCCGCTTTTGGCTTCAAGGCCGACACGCTCGCGCTGTTCTTCTTCTTCTTGGTCAGGGCCAGCAGGTAGCGCGTGTACTCGACTGGGTCGTGGTGGTGCTGCCCGACCGGGTCCGGCGGCGGTGCTGCTGCCGCTGCCGCCGGCCGCGGCGCTCGCGGTGGCGCGCCTCCGCCACCGATAGCCCCCCTCTTCGCTTCTCTTGCCGCCGCTCGTCTCGGTCCTCTGCCTTTTGCCATTGTGGGTTTCTTCTTGAAATACACTGTCCACAATATTAAAAAAATTCCTCACGCCTTGCTCAGCAGCATTTCCCAGTCTGCTCCGTTGAGGTCAACCTTGTCGCGCGTGTCTGGCGACACGACCCGGACGTTGAGGTACTTGGTCTTGCTAGGAAAAAACACGTACTGGTCGTGCCTGTCCTGGGCGCTAGACTGGTACCCTCCCGAACTTGCCAGAAAAGGAATGATTAGGCTGGCCGAATGGTTCTTGGGGCCGCGCGTAATGGTTGTGCCATCCCAGACCTCGTGGAAGCCGCCTAGCGAGTAGGCCAGCGTCGAGCATTCCTTGATCTGTATGCCTAGCGAGGTCGGCAAGCCCAAGGCCACTACGTTAGGCAAGATCCTGGTCTGCCCCGCTGGCAGCGAGGTCCCCGCTCCGTTCTGAGCCGAGGTCTCGAAGCCGAGCACCGCGTGCGCGCTGTCGCTGTTGGACTGATAGCAGTAGATTGCGAACTCGGCGGCCGCGCTCAGCACAAACTGTAGCTTCAGGTGAGTGTCGAGGTACGTGATGCCGATGGTCTGGCCTGGCTGGACGTAGCCCTCGTTGATCAGCAGCGACTGCAACGTGTCGGCCAGAGTCTCTCCCGTGTAGTTTTGCGAGGGGATCGTGATCGTCACGTCGCCCGTGGCCGTGCTGGTCAGGTAGAGCTTGTTGTTCTTGGAGTTGACGTTGAAGCAGGCGTTCGGCACCGTGGCCCAGATCAGGCGGTACCTGCCCTCGATCGCTTCCTGCAAGGGCAGGCGGAACTCGGCCGAATCGCCCGGGCCCTGCACCCGGTCGCGGTCCTTGCTGCGGACCAGCAGGTTCATTTCGCTCAGGGTGCGCAAGAGCTCATTTTTTTACAAAAAAACTTATTTTCCCGGTCACTAACTACTAACAAATAACAGAGAATAAAAAAATGTCACTGACGCTGAGCGGTACGAAACGGCTGCGCCTGGAGGACACGGTCGAGACCAAGCCGTTGCCTAGCATGGTCACGGCCTTTGGCGAGCACAAGGTCGCAGAGTCTACCCCGCTAGTGCAGGAGACTTTCCCTTACACCGGCACCTTGAACCCGCGCAAGTTCGCGACCTCTGGCTCCGTGACCACCGCCGCGGGCCTGTTGTCGCTCAGCGGCGCCGCGCAGGCCGAGACGCTCAGGCGCTGCAAGTACCGCGCGGGGCAAGGGCTCGTCTGCCGCTTCACCGCGCTGTTCCCCGCCACGGCCAACGTGGCTAACTCGGCCATGGCCGGGCTCGGCGACGACAACAATGGCTTCTTCTTTGTGCAGGACCAGACACAGAGCAACAGGCTGCGGATCTTGCACCGCAACGCGACTGTCGACACGTACATCGACCAGGCCAACTGGAACCTCGACACCTGCCTGGGCGGCGACCAGGACGACATGGATCGCAAGACCTGGAGCAAGGGCAACATCTTTCAGATCCAGATGCAGTACCTAGGGTTTGGGGCCGTCGTGTTCTCGGTCGAGAGGCAGTCGGACGGGGTGCTGGTCCCAGTGCACCGAATCCAGTACACGGGCGCTAACACAACGCCTTCGCTCAGCAATGCTAGCTTGCCGTTCAGGCTCAAGACCACCGGCGCGGGCGGCCAGGTGCGCACTGCCAGTGTCGGCGTCCTGGTCGAAGGCCCGTGAGGCAGCTGGGCCTCAGCTTTGCGCGCACCAACGTGCAGACCATAGGCACGACCGAGAGTAACGCGCTGGTGATCCGCAACAAGAGCTTGATCGGCGCACTTCCTAACAACGACCTGCTGTTCCCGATCCTGTTGACCGCTACGGCCGTCTCTGGCACCAAGCCCGTGATCCTCCGAGTGCTCACGCAAGCCACGTTCGGCAGCGCGCCGACCTACGCGAACCATGACGCGGCCGCCTCTAATACCGACTACTCCGCGTCCCTCGTCACGGTGTCTGGCGGCAATGCAGCGGCCGCGTGCGTCGTGTCAAACACTGGGTCGGCGTCGGCCAGCTGGACCTGAGCAGGCTCAACATCGCTATCGGGCCAGGAGAAGTGCTCTGATTGCGGCCAGCACTACTTCCGGGTCGGCGGACGTGCACCTGAGCTTAAGCTGGTACGAGGACGTGTGAAAAAAAAGAAAGTTCGTCTTGCATTATTAAAAACAAAAGGAGAAGAAGAATGAAGATTGTCTCGATTGATCCGGGATTGAGAAACTTGGGTGTCGTGGTGCTCGAAAAGGACAACCACACCAACGCCATCTCAGTCACGTATGCCAGCGTGCTGGACATAGCCAGACAGACGGACACTGACTCGTTTAAGACCAAGTCTCTGTCAGCGTGCCTACACGCTATCGATGAACTGTATAACGCTGATCTGTGTGTGGTCGAGGACCAAGTGTTCGGGATGGCCAACACAAAGCCGGACAACCTATTAATCCAAGCGGCGGCCGGCGCAACGATGATGGCACTCGGTGCCAGGGAGCTGCTTTACTACCAGTCTAGTTACAAATTCAGTTGCTTCTTCTCGCTTACCCCGGTGATATCCGGAAGAGTCAAAGGGAAGTACAAGGTGCAGTCGAGGGTTCTAGCACAAAATTTAGTAGAATCGTTCAACGTTGCAGGCGAGACGAAATGTCTCACAGAGTCGGATCATCTGAGCGATGCCTTTGGTCTCGCGTTCGCCGCGCTCGTTAAATCGAGCGGATCAATGCGGGGCGTCCAGCAGGGAGCGCGTCGCTCGCTGCCTGTGCCGATCCCTGTGAATCTTTATTCGAAACAGGAGCGGCAGGAGCAGCAGTCTTCTCCTTTGGTTCCATTGTTCGAGATGATGACCTTCATCCTCATTTTGTGCTCGAGTGCGCGGATCTCGGGGTCCTGCATCTTTGACTTGAAGAACTATCAACAGCGGAAAAGCGATTTTTATAAAAAAGCGTGCGCCAGTGACAGTGTTACCTCGTTATACGCGGACTGGCGCTCTGGTTTGCGCTCCGTTCGACAGGAGCAGGTGGTGGCATGGCCGCAAGTTTGACAAGAAGACATCTCTAGTTTTGCCTTTGTCCTTTTGGTAAATAAGAGCAGAAGAAGATAAAATTTTTGTTTTATTAAAAGAAATCTTTTTCAACAGTTGAAATACTTGGAAATATTTGAAATGTTAACTCTATTTCGCTGTTCTAACACTTCTTTGCAAGCCGTTTCAACAATGTCCTGTCCTGTTCGAAATAGATATTGATCTGGCGCGTGGCGCCGTTTACCAACCTCTCTGCCTTGGGCGGTTCTTTTCCTTGATACCTCGCGCGGTACCTGGCAGCGGCGAGCCTGCCTGCCTTTTTCAACAGCTCCGTCCTCTCTGGACCCGCTGGCTTGGGAGACGAGGCCAGTTGCAAAAAGACGTCAGTCATAGCCAATTCCTTCCGCTCTGGCACTTGTAGCGGCAGCACCAGCGGCGACCATGGGCGGGGCGGATGTTTTTTCTCATGGCCTCTACTGCCTGCCGCGCG
>WBZZ01004779.1:97500-102090 GCA_019918135.1 Paulinella micropora | reverse complement strand
TTTATTAATAGTCAACCACTTAGACTTCACCTCCGGAGGTGGACAGAAACCGGTCTGACACCTAATTTTTCCACTTTTTTTTCATGCCTGCGACGACAAGACTATGCTGGAAACAAGCGACAAAAATGCACAGCTTGGTTTTTTTGCTTTGTTTTATTTGTTTTTAGTATTTTCCTACATTATGAGCTGCTTTTACTTCAAAAAATCCCTGCCGCCGCTGTGATAGGGGATTCACGTGGGTAGTGGAAGGGGGAGGGGGGGGGGTGGTTGTGTGATGTGAAGGTTGCAGTATTTCCTTGATTAGAATGTATTTCAAGGCTACATTAATGGGTCGTTGTCGTCAGAGCTATCAGAGCTACCGACATCTGCTGGCCACTCACACAATTGGCATTTGTCTCCACCTTCAGCGTTATGGATCTTACAGGAAGGGCAATCCCACGGATTGGGGCCTGGCTGATTTGCGCCTTGCACCTGACTGTTCCTGCGTTGAGATTGCATCGCCCGCTTGGAATCAGCTGAATTTCGCGCACGCTTGCGTCCGCGTTGACCTGCTGCTCGACGCGCGCGGCGACGTCCGCGCTGACGGCTTGGTTGGCGTCCTCGTGGCGGCACAGTTGAGTCTGAGACACCTACAGTAAATAATAACGAAATGCGACCAGTGTTGCAGATATAGCATACACTAGTACCGTTTTCTTCTTCCTCTGAGCTAGAAGAAGAGTTGTCTGTGCTAGTAGTAGAAGAAGAGTTCTCAGATAGCGCGGGTTCAGCACCAGCTAGTTTGGCATCCACTTCTTCTTCTAAGTTGCAGCGGCAGATTTGAAAATGGTTCCATGCTGAGTCAACAAGCTGCGCCTTTTTAAACTGCTTCCGGTCGGCATCTTGCGTTGCAACACCGTGCATTCTGAGCCAGTCCTTTAGTTCCTTGACTACCATTTGGCTGGATGCAAACGCTTGCTTGTCTTGAAACGATGTAAGTAAAATGAAAACTTTGCGCCACGGATGCTCAACATTTCCAAAAGCCAAGTCCTGCTCCCTCTTTTCTTCCTCAGTAAGCTCCTGTGCACCGCGCCATCGTGGGTGAGCGGGAGCCTTTCCCTCGTTAACAAAATATGTGCGTGGTAAAGAAAGAAGCTCGTCAGGTGTCAAATGGGTAAGAGCGTTTATCTTTTCTTTACGGTTAGGAGGCAACTCCATCCAATTCATCGGCAGCTCATCAACCAGTCGGAATTCTGCTTTGTATTTTCCACACTTCATATGAGCAGGGCGTCCGGGCAAACCACCGTCGAAGTAGTCGCCATCAATTTCGATTCTTGTCAGGTTTCCAGCCGCCAACATCTCCTCCACATGCGCAGTCTCGTCCGGCTCTAGGTACTTGCTCAAAGATCGAATATCCTTTTTCAAACGTGGGTTGACGAAGTATCCCACAGGAAGCTTGCGAGGCATATCAGCCGCTGCAATACATCCAACGCCCCGGTATTGCAATATATACAACACATGCACGTGAGGTGGGGGGGGGGGGAGGGAAGGGAATAATATAATACAATACCGGGGCGCTGAATGAACAGTTTCACTGATGCTCCTTGGGGATTATCCTTCTCTCCATGAAATTCCTCCTGTG
The DNA here is from genome assembly GCA_019918135.1 of Paulinella micropora. Classification (NCBI taxonomy): domain Eukaryota; phylum Cercozoa; class Imbricatea; order Euglyphida; family Paulinellidae; genus Paulinella; species Paulinella micropora. The sequence continues at coordinate 100,472 of WBZZ01004779.1, read as the reverse complement.
CGTCTCCCATTGTTTTGAAATCCGCAGTCGGTAACTGATCAGGATCCTCGTTCTTGGTGATGCGCCAGGCCAGAGGCCTGTTGTAATTCTTGAAGCTTTTGTTCATACATGGACTGAAATACGTCATCCAGTCGTAATTACATGCAAGAACAACCAACACAAAGGTCGATCTTTGTTTTTTGAAAGCAAGGATAAGTTTTAACAAAGCTTGAGCGATATTGGTTGTGAGGAAGGTGCTCTTCCACCCAATATCCATCACTCTGAATGACTGATCATTCCCGTCATGGCCGTGCCCAGGTGGCTTGCGATGAGATTCTACTTGCCAACGGATACCACGGTCGACAACATTAAGCCCGATAAAGCCTAGCATAGCCCACGCAGTGTTATCACCGGCGCCGTCCCACTCCAGGAATAACTTCCAAGCTTGCATAGTGCGAGGATGCCAAAGCTCCCAATGCAAAAGTGATGCAAGCATGGTGATATTACTGTTCACGCCATGCTCCACTGCGCCTTCCAGGTACGTGAAAATAAAGTTAGTATCGGTAGTGTAACAAGTGTTGATACCGACACACAGGCGAAAGACCATTTTCCCTTTAAAGTCTTTAGCAGCACGGCGACAAGATGGAATCCGCACAGGCGGCTTCATATCTGCAGATATAACAGTAGCATGGAGATCTTCTTGCGCACCCTTCTTGCGTTGCATGCTCGCTACACGGCACGTTCTGTGAATTTTGTGATGAAGGCGGCTCTGGCGGCGCCAAGTCTGAGCTGCTGTGTCACTCAGGAAACCTCGGGCATGCCGAACCGCAAGCCTCGTGCAGATGTCGCATTTGGAAAAGTCTCCCGCTGCAGCACAAAGATGTAGTGAGTAATGATGAATGCTATGCTATGCTAACGATTCAAACATCAATCAATTATATGCATATTACCTCGTACAAACTTGACGTTTGAGAAATCCGCTTTCCAAACTTTGTTGATTGTGTTGTCTGTTGGAGGCTTATCAGGATTCACTCTCTTAGAAGTTCCGTACCGTAGACACACTTCTTTCCAGTTGTCCCGAACATACTTTTGCACTCCGGCGTCCTCAGCCATTTCTTGTAGCCTCCATACACCGTCGCTACATATCTCGGGATGACTGTTTGCGAATTTTTCACATAGCAAAATTGCAACAAGATCTTCTGTTTCGGGAATTGCGGTTGACTTTCTGGCAAAGACCTTCGTGTTGTTGGCAAGAAGCTTGTGTGCTCGAGATAAAACTGCGTCGCTGATGCCGTGGATGCGCTGCCAAGCTGTTCTGCAGACAGCCTCCGTTAGGTACATATATTGAAACGAACCAATTTTAGTTTGGAAGGATTCAAGCTGAGCAGCTGTCCACGTGTAAAGCTCACTTAGTGACGATGCTGCGTTCTTCGCTCGCGTGTGTAGCACATCGCGCGTGTCGATGAATGAGTAACACTTCCACTTTTGACAGCAAACAGACTTCACTTCTCTATCCAGGTCTGCGAAGGTTATCCCCAACAACTTCTTGAGCGCTTCCTGTCTCTGTAACTTCACGTTTCCTTTGGTGCGGTGTTTCATTTTGTAGGGGCGAGTGGGATTTTTGCGTGCTCGTTGTACAGGAAGTGGTGACAATTTCATCAGGTCACATAACAGCTCATTTGATTCCATCAGCTCGTTGTAGTTGCCCAGAATACTAGATTCCGCACCAACATATTCGTCGTCGACCAGAGGGGGAGCCTAGTATCGCTAGGATCGGTAGGTTCACGGTAGCACTTCGAATCATTATCCGAATCGCCTTCGTCAACGCTCTAAACAAACCACAATAGCTACCAACTTTCGCAAGCAAGCAAAAGAGAAAGAGAATTACCAAAGATCCAGTAGGAACAAAAAGTCTCCCACTATTATCTTTGAACTTGACCGGACTACTCTGCGGCTCCTCCCTCTGGTCCACGTCAGTATCGATGTCAGAACCAAGTACCTGTAAATAAATCAAATAAGAAGCTACCTAGTGATTGATTTTATTTATTTATTACCTTCGTATTACTAGAGCTTGATTTTTCCAGCACAACTGTAACGCTAGAGCTCGCCCTTCGCAGAAGAGTATTCTGACTTTCTGCAGCTGAAACAGAAGTAACGCTGTTGAGCAACTTCATTTTCTGCTCTGTTGACATAGATAAAGATCTTGACACCGGCTGCGAAGTTGCGCATCCATCGGAAGTAACACTACTAACCGTGCTCAAAAGCGCAAGCTTCTCTTCGTGCGTCAATGACACTAACTTCAAAGGAATAGGATGCTCTTGCTCAGGAACAATGAAACACACATGGCCAATGTCCGTCTCGTACAAAAATACCGGAATTTTAGCGCGTTGCTTGGCAGCTTCTTTCAGCCAGTGCGGGTATGCATCGCTCGGTAGCGTAGTGATGCTTAAATCCGGATTCGGCGCATAATTGAGCAAAATCTCTTCATCTTTGCCTATTGCAGTGCTCACCGTGACGATTGGAGTCCCCTTGCTGATCTGGAAAAGAATGCACGTAACAATCATGTATGTATGATGTATACGCATGTATATATGTAATAATGCATGTGCATTTGCATGTTTTTTTATTTTATGTATGGCGACTGTCACATTACTAGTTACGCATGTGAATTGTAGCAATTTTCATATATGATGTACTGGTTATTAATTTACCTTCACGTTAGGTCGGGGAGTATCGTCAAGCTTCTCAGGACTCGAGTTGAATCCTTTTGATGAAGAATTTATTAGATGCAAAGCATTTCTGCTTGAAGGGGAAATAAAGTGAATGGGATGCATGCCAGTTTGAAGTAAGTTCCCAATTTTCATAGTAAAATGCTCTGATAAAGCAGTACTACGATCAAGATTCAGAGCACGTCCGCCCGCTTCCAGGATCCCAAGCTCGAAGGAAGGAGGAAGGTATATACTGGCAAAAACTCCGTAACCACCATCGCGGTG
>WBZZ01004779.1:0-92500 GCA_019918135.1 Paulinella micropora | reverse complement strand
CCAAAAAGAGCAAGGCAGGTAACAAATTGACCTTGCATCCTCTATTGCTTGTTAGTATATTTGTGTCTGGCTAGGCAAAAGCAGCAGCAAGAAGCCGAAGGCTGTTAAGGACGAGTCACAGCAAGAGCACGTCGACGAGGTATGAAATCTCTCCTCCTCCTCCTCCTCCTCCTCCTCCTTCTTCTTCTTCTTCTTCTTCTTCTTCTTCTTCTTCTTCTTCTTCTTCTTCTTCTTCTTCTTCTTCTTCTTCTTCTTCTTTCCTTCCTTCTTATTTTCCTGTTGTTGCCTCTCTTTTTTCTTTCCTTTCTTGCACCTTTTTCTTCTCCCTGTCCTCCCTCTGATTTCTTTCGTCTTCTAGCAATTCTTAATGGCCTTGGTTTGTTCTGTAATTGCCTTCTTTATAAGTGATTAAACGCCTGCTTTGAAATCACCGGTGTCCGGACCGTCCTGTGTACGATAATATTGTGTACTCAGGAGGGTTCGGCCGCTGGTGTTTCGAGAGCAGTCGTTCAGTCCCTTGTCAACAAGGCTATTGCAGATCAAACACAATCCATTAAGAAACTTCTAGAAGACGAGAGAAAGGAGAGGGATGCAAGGGAGCAGAAAGAGAAGGCAAGGATGGATAAAGAAAAGCAACAACAGCTGCAGGACAAGAAGAAAAAGAAGAAGAAGAAGAAGGAGGAGGAGGAGGAGGAGGAAGAAGAAGAGGAGGAGGAGGAGGAGGAGGAAAGTCAGAAGAAAAAGAAAAAGAAAAAAACCCAGAAGAACAACAGCAACAACAACAACAACAAGAGTAATAACAATAATAATAATACTAAAAATAATACTAATAATAATAATAACAGTAATAATAGCAAGAGCGAGAAAGAACAAGTACTGGAGGACGTGATCGCGCGCATGGCAGCTAGCGCTTTTACCGGTAACACCACACCCCCACGCGGCACCGGTCTCCCCCACCCCACCCCGCAAAACTCACCAAGTTTTTTTGAGTTTGCATTAGCGTCGATGGCGCTGAGACGTTGATTTTGACTACATGGATTAGGTTCTTGTATCGCTTCCTTTTCCTTTCTTTTCTTTGCCAGATGCTTGTAATTGTTTGGCATTGCTTTTATTTTGTTGTTTTTGTGTGGGGGGTGCACTTGTAGGTTTGCGGGTGCATATGCGCTACTACTAGCGAGATAACCAACGTTTAAAGATATTTTTGAATGCAAGGATAAGTTTCTAACTTACTGAACTTAGTAATCTTAAATAATAATATTATTACACCTAGATTTGTGTTATTAATTGAGAATTCAACTAATCTCTTTACTTGCATAGTCAAAAACCACCCCCCCCCCCTCCCCCTTCCACTACCCACGTGAATCCCCTATCACAGCGGCGGCAGGGATTTTTTGAAGTAAAAGCAGCTCATAATGTAGGAAAATACTAAAAACAAATAAAACAAAGCAAAAAAACCAAGCTGTGCATTTTTGTCGCTTGTTTCCAGCATAGTCTTGTCGTCGCCGGCATGAAAAAAGTGGAAAAATTAGGTGTCAGACCGGTTTCTGTCCACCTCCGGAGGTGAAGTCTAAGTGGTTGACTATTAATAAAAACATGTTTTAATATCATTTTATTATGTTCTGCAACTAAATACTGAATTTCCCTTCATTTGCACAAGTTTTCTGAAAGTTGCTAAAAATCTTGGAAAATTTTCGGAAAAAGTGATACCCCCATCTTTGCCGAATGGTTAGTTAGATTGGTTGTTAGGTAATGACCTACCCCGCACAACGATCTGTTCCTCAACGATACTAGGGATAGGCTCTCTTAGGACAACAAACTGATTGTTCTGATGCACAACAGCTAACCCTTTCTTAACCCATGCTGAGGTAGCAACCAGCCCGTACCTCAGGTGTGGGTTGTATGTGGTATGTGAGTCTGACACACAAATCTCTTGCCCATGTGAACCAGACATCCTCATCTCTACCTTACCTTTATAATCTGTTCGGATGCTTCCCTTTGCTATCCTAAACTTCTGAGGATCCAGCTTCATCCGGACAAAGGATTGTTTATGAGGAGATTGTGACTCACTCGCACCACTGTCATCAACCCACATCATATCAGAAGGACTGGTCACCTCTGATTTCCCCTCTTCATTCTCCGTCATCATGACAGCACAATCAGATCTTTCTTCTTCATATGATAGAGGCTGTGCATGTGGTGGTTGTGACGAGGTATGCGATGATGAGGACGCTTGAGACAAACCAGATATGCTTGAGTCGGTTGTGGCTTTGTTGTCAGCAAGGTTAGGCATGTTCTTCATCCATTCAGAGATGAACGGGAATGAAGCCACAATACCTCGAGCAAATTGGTTTTTATGCTTAGTGGCGTACGTGATGATGCAATCCTCCAAAGCAGTGAAGAGGTCACAATAGAGTTTGTCGACCTCCCCATCTGCTTTGGTGATAAGTGACTCTCGGACTTGTAACCCCTCAGCCCCTTTTGCGAGGGCTTTGACAAATCGACAACTTTGATCTCACTTGCCTCCGGTATCTGATCGTCACTTGTTACCACCCTTACCCTACCCGTGTCATTCCAATTCCAAGGTAAGTCCTTCCATTCTTCCTCTTCTTCAGCCGTCATCCTCCTTGCTAAGACTGTAACAGACGACGATTATGCCGACGTTGCAGACAAAGTGGGTGGATGAGTGGCTGATGACGAGGAAGAAGAGGAAGAAGCAGGCATGGTAGTGGTAGACGCTGTTAGGGATGGAGTGGGCCTTTTGCAACTTTCTGTTCTGTGGGTGGTTTGACCCAATCAACAGTCAGGCATTCATTAGGGGAGAGTAAGAACGAATTAGTGGGGGGGTAAGAAACCCGACCTTAATTTGCTCCTGTACAGTTCCAAAATAGTTACCCTACTGTTTTCTTGCGTCATGTGTCTCAAACCCTTGCCCTAAACGGGTGGCCAACTTAACCCCTTCTCCATCCCCCCGCCGTGCAGCGGAAAGTTTCCATTCACACCGCTTCCCAGTACTCTCGGCAATGGCTTCGCATTGCTTGGAACTCAGGTTATGTGGCAGGTGTTGGGGCTTATGGGTTGGGCATGTAGGTTAAGCATTGGTCCGTCTACTTCCCTAATGACTAGCGGGTGGGTACTATTCTAAGGATAACTTTTTTGTAACCTCCTTTAAAACGTAGCAACCCCCAACCATCCCCAAGGGGATAGATTGCCCCTTGGGGGGTGGGGTCTGCTAACATTTCCAAGGAGGTCTTAAAATCGCTTTCATGTAGCCGGGGGATTCTGATGGAGTTTTGAGAAGCGTTAGACATGAAGGTGGAAGTGGCAGTTTCTCCCTCTCTCACAGACCTTCCTTGCCGTGGTGCTTGCTCTCTTCCTCCAACTTGTCCTCCAGCTCCTCCAGTTGCGCTAGGTGGCAGGTTCATAGGTGCAAAAAGAGGCGAAAGTGGGGAGGGGGGGGGAGGTGATGTGTGTCTTTCAGACTCTCCTCCCTCATCTTCTCCTTCTTTCTCCATCATGTTTATCGCGAATTTATGTATCTCACCTGGTCCACCTCCCCTCCCTCATCGTCTGTGTCTTCGACATTGGCAACAAGAATCCTTTCAGCCGAAACAGGGGGGTCAGAGTCCTCCTCCTCATTGTCCTCTGAGTTGGACTTTGAAGGAAATGAGTCTGACCCTCCTGCATTCAGACTGATAGCCTTCTTCTTACCTTTGACGAAGTCAGATGCTTTCAGCTTACGTCTCTCCTTTGTCTTCTTTCCTGTGCTCTTCTCTCTGTCTGTGCTTGCCTCACGTTGCTCAACCTTAGCACTCCTAACGTTCTTGCTGCTCTTCCTTCTCTCTGTCCCTCGAGCTAATGCAACCGTCCGGGCTGCTTACAATCTTAAAGGACAGTCGTTGGGACCATGTCCGTCCCTTGGACAATCTTTTAATTGGCAACGCACGAGACAGAATTTCACATTGTTGCAGTTGTAACATCTAACCATGTCGTACTTTGCTTGCGTGTCTCCTGCACCAATGAGGTTAACTGTGATGGGATCAGCACGTGAACTGCCAGTCCCATACAGCTTCTGTGTCTTGGTCGCAGACACACTCCCTTGGGCGATTTGTTGCACTATCTGCAAGAAATCATCGCAACTTGGCCTCTGTTGGGGCAACAAAGACAACCATACATTCTCATAATATTAGCGAGCAAAGGGATGCAGATGTTTGAGTTTGTTTATGATCATGTCTGCCTTCATAGGGACGGGGATGGCTCCCATTCGTTTCTCTTGCTTCTCAGCCATGTTAAGGTATCCTGCTAACCATGTGCTCACATCTTTCATTCTCTTGGGGTAAGAGTGGTAGATGGTTTGCTGGTCCTCTTGGAACTTGACTAATTCAAGCCCACCGTAATGTTTTTGCAGAGCAAGGAAGCATGCTACCCCATCCGTTCCTCCCTGTTGCATCACTGCCATAACCTGACGGTCATGGGCGCATGACTGCAAAAGGTAAGCAAATAGGATTCTTTTGAGGGACTCTCTATTTTGCTTGTCAACTGCTCTATAATTCCTAGCAGCTCGCTGAGAACTAAACAAGGCAGTCGGTTTACTTCCGAGTGTCATTATTGGTACTTTGCTTTTCAGCTCAGTAGGAATGATGACAGTCTCGGGATCATCCGACTTGTCTGGTTGAGGTTCAGCTTTCACTGACGTTCTTGCTTCCTTCTTAGCTCCCTCATTGCCCTCATCTTCCTTTGGGAAAAGTAGAGGTTCTTCTGAATCAATAGGAGAGTCAGGAGGAACTAAAACGTTAGGTGCTTTCAGGGCTTTGACAATTGGGTGATCCTCACAACCAGGGATGACTGATTGGACAATAGGATTGGTTGCTCCAATTACTGCAAGCAGTAATTGGTTTCTCCAATTACTGCAAGCAGTGTATAGAGGAACAAATCCCAGTCCGGTTTGTCATCGTGGAGTTTGGGAGGCTCCATTCTGAACTTAGCTAGATCAAACATAGGGTTAGCCATGTTGGTCTAGTATGCAAAGGGCGGAAGATAGGAGAAACGCTCGACTATCAGTAGGTCACTAACCTGGGGTGAGTGAGGGTGAATAGATAGGGGGAAATATATAGGGTGTGGAGTCCTAGTACCTATCGTATAGGTGGGGATTGCAAAGACTGCCTACAGCACGTCTTATGCTCTGATGATTGACTGCGCATGCCTTCCGCACGTCCGGACAACGTACACTTTTGCGTAACTGCCTGATGCAAGCTCACAAAAAATGTGTGTGTGTGTGATTAAAGCTCTGTATCAGAGTTCGCACAACAAGGCTCGATAACCTGTTCGACCAGTATAACTTAATATAATGATCCGGAACTCACAGTAGACCAGGTCTGCAGTAACAAAGCTTTAACAACGCGCAGAACGACATGACTGGCCGGATATAAGTACTGGCTCTACCGACACCGTTATTCTTATACGGCCGGCCCATGTAACTATTAATATTGATTATTATTAGTTCTAACAACGTTAAACCGGCTTCTAGTATTACTGTCGACATTCATTTTCGCGAGAATTTCATAATGAAGAAAGTTTGACCTATATAAAAACTTTTACCTATATAGAAACTTTTACTTATATAGAAACTTTGACCGTCAAAGTTTTTTATATAGGTCAAACTTTTCATATAAATCAAAGTTTTTTACATAGGTTAAACTTGTTATACTTCAAACTTTTTTTAATACGTCAAACTTTTTATATATTTAACTTTTGCTATGAGTCAAACTTTTCCAATACGTGACAAGTATATTAATATTATTAATAATATTAAATAATATAATAATATTAATAATTCAGGCCAGTAGATGCAATTCAAATTTTCAAAATCTTGTTAATAATATTTCAAGTTTTATTGAAGTTTTGAGTATAGTCAACTAATATTACTGCTGCTCAGTTAAACTACTAGTAATTGTTATTAAGTTTATAATAACAGTTACTTGTCACTCAAACAACTTGAAAAACAAATATATCATTAAAGTTTATTTTCGTTTAATTAATTTTGGGGTATGCAATGTCGGTACTGTCGAGCCACAAGGTGAGATTGGTTGCAAATGCAAACGCTTTGGAAATTTCTTCCCGGAAAGCTCCTGTACCCCTGTGAGCCCGCATCCACCTCTTCACATTCTGGAAAACCAACTCGCATGGCATGAACTCTGGAAAGTAAGCAGGCAGGCGAACAACTCTCACCCCCACAGCAAGAAGAAGCAGATCCTGAACTTCTCGCCATTCCTCCGCGCCGTGAATTTTTGCATTATCTACAATGAGAATATCACCGTCCCCCAAGTGTCCGTGATGAGCTGCATCAACGAGTGATTCGATATAATCACGACCATCATTAGATCCCTCCCTCACGCTCAACAATACTCCCCCTCTTGGATGCTTTAGTGACGTCATATAGTTAACACTGAAAGTCTTTCTCGCTCGCTCTGTCATATGACGGGCCCTATTCACTCTCTCACCCTTTTCCCCACGACACCACTGCCAACGTGAGTAATATACAAACAAAGAAAATCAGAAACAAAACAGCACTGGCAGATATGAAATGTACCCCAGTTTTCGAAATGGCTTTCATCCAAATACTTAAGACGGGAGGGATCCTGGTGCGTAACCCAATCGGCAAGTCTGCTGAGTATAATAGATTATGGACCGTATATTTCTCTGGGTTGGTAACGCTGGCCTTCTTAAGAGTCCACCCGCAAGAACGACGAATTCTTTTTACTCGCTTCGCCCAGGCACCTCTCACGCCTGCGTCTAACTGTTCGGGAGGGAAAACAAAGAGAAAATTTACGTACGACGGCTAGCGTCGAGTCCTAGTACCCAGGTCCAACCCGAATCCCGAAGATATTGAACAACTGCTGCATCAGTGAGACCTGGTTCTTGCACAAACACGTGTACTGAGAGATGACATATGATACAAAACAATCGCATGGTACCTGATCTCCACATAAAATAAAAAGCCCACTCCAGGGCAATCTGGTCCGGCCTTGGGAGAGTGGAATACGTTCTGCCTCCATGCCTTCCTGTAACCAACGGACAATATTATAACGGACAAAAAGTTTGGTCGAAAAAAAAACAAAAAAAAAAGGAGAGAAAAGAAAAAAAAACACCTGGGTGAAAGTCTGGGTCCAGCGCTTTGCTCTCGCAGTACCTCGCTTTGCCTCTGCTCACCCCCTGTCCCCATAGTCAGTGAAAACAGGCAGCATGGAGTGGTCAAAAAATGTTCCGATGCAGCTGACCATAATTCTGCTTGCTGAAGCTGCGCCCCACTGCATATGCATGGACGCAGTTGCCAGAACGATCCTTGCTCGTACTCCATCCACCTGTGTTATGGACAAAGTGGGCATACGCCTGGATATCTCCCTTTCCACACTGGACATCATCCACTTCCTGATACAAAGGGCCGCCCCATGTCCGGTCGTAGGGAAACAAAATTTACGCAATTGAAATTTCAGTATTATTCGTAAAAACATTATTTTAATGCTAAAAATCTTTTTTACTGCAAAAGTATGCAAAAAAAACTTTAAAACCTATTGCGTCTGACTCTCAGCCCGACGTACCGAGACTACAGTCAAACAGCTAGTCATATGCGCTAAGTCATTGTATACGATATGTTACAAACGCTTTCCTGCAACTAAAACATATAATAAACAAACATAAACAAACCCTGCATCAATGTGACAAATTATTTTCCTGATTTATCTCACCTCTGGTGGCACTTGGGCGCCACCACACCGTGCCACCCAGCGCAAACACGTACTGCTTGCATCCCACCAGCAATATTAATAGTCGCAAAATCGTGGACGGCTATATGTCATGCATAGATTTTATGTATAGATAAATGGAATAAAAAAGAAAAAACTTCAAGCCGATTATGAAGATTGCTTTGGCGGGAAAATCCACGCCTGTGGTGGCACTTAGCGCAACCTCTTGCTCTAACCCGCAAAACAGTATTATTTCATATCCCGATCCCGGATATCACGAAAGTACTGATTCCCCGCTAGAAATACAGCAGTGAATGGAACAAAACAACACTAAACTTGAAACAAAAAATCCTTGATGAATGCGCGCTGAGCGCGCACCGGCTCAGCGCGCACCGGCGCGACCGATCGCCTGCCACCTGCGTACCACCCCGCACCACGCACCTACCTATAACAGTGATAAGGCAAATGCTTGCGCAAACAGCAAAAAAACCGCCTGTTGATGAAGGAAAAGCGGAAAAAAATATTGCAAAAAAGAAAATGATTATGCATTCCCGCCTCCGGTGGCACTACGAGCCACCGAAGCGTGCCTGCCACCAAGGTTCTCGCGCTGTCGACCGTGAAGGCGCCCAAGTCAATCTAAATGAGCCAAACAATTTTGCTGCGGCAAATACGAATTCTATGTAAATAATTCACCAAACAAGTGCTTCGTCCTCGCTGCTGCTGTCGGGAAAGCCGCCAGGGGGCTCGCACAGCTCACAGCCCACGTAATCCTCGCTGCTTTGAGGAGGGTAGTTGTTGTTGGGATGGTTGCAATGTTTGCAGTGCCAGATCTCGCCGCCTTCGGAATTTGCGTCCCCTTCGTCCCAGTTGCTGTCCTTTTGATCTTCCTCATGATCTGACTCCTGGTAATTCACCGGCCGAGCCACCCTCCTCTGTCGCTTTGCTGCTCCGCCCCGCCCAGCGGGACGTGAGCCTCGCACTGCCGCTCCGGAGGAAGGGCCACCACCACGCGCTGCGTTGCCCGGCTGCTTTCTTTTCCGGCCGGCTTTCTTATTTGCTTTCTTTTTGCTGCTTTTGCCTGCGTCACCTTCGGTATTGCCGCCGTCGCCGTCGCCGCCGTCGCGTCCCTTGTGGCTTGCCATAGCCTCCTCCAGTCTCTGCTGAAGCTCGGCCACCTTACCCTGCGTCGACAGCCATAACCCTTTCAGCAAAGCGATACATTCGGGCTTGAGCATTTGGGTGAACCTTCCCTTTGCCTTGTTCTTTGCTCTCCCGCTGGCAGCAGACACCGAGTTGAAGTAGCTCTGCTTTTCCTCGTAGCTCATAGCATCGGTCGCTCCGGACCTCACATGTATCGCCAAGGCTGGCTCCCCCAAGTGCTGATGCTTGGACTTGCACCGCTCGTCCTTTTTGTGCGCAGATACGGGGTACTTCAAGCTCTGGGTGCACTTCTCGCACCGCTTGCCCTCCTTAGCATCCTTGTCTTGGCGTAAATCCAACACAATGCGGTCACGGAACTCAACATCGCTGTGAACCGCGCCGTAGGCCACACCAGGCGTAAAAATTTTACCCTCATCTGTTGGCCGGTAGTAAACAAATGAGCGCAGCTCCTGAAACATCCACGTCGCAACCTTCCGGGGATCCTCCTTATTCTTGCTGATACACGCTTCGATCACGTCCCTGTCGTGACCGTAGTACCGATGGTTCTCAAACCCTGCTTTTGCAGCTGCAAGGAGCCAATCCCCAACGATATCGAAACCACGGCCCTGCTTAAGCTGACTCATGAGAAATACCTTAGTGTGCATGCCTTTGTCCGCGTCGCACAGGTTCCAGGCATGCCCGCCGCACAGCATATCTGAGCGCATCTCAATGTTGTACTTCTGCCAGAACCTACAGCCAGACTGCATTCAATCAGCTGGTGCGTGACATACTAAATACTTGGATTCCGCCATGATGCACTCTCTGTTATGGAAATCGCCCTCCATCACCTGTGCGGATGCCCGGGCCCGGAAGAGATGATATCTCTCCGCTGCCTCCTTCCTCCGGAGTTCGCATGTGGTAATTCCATATATACCGAGTCGTGGCGCCGGAATGCTCACATCTCATAATATTATGGATGTATTCATGCTGCACCTCCCCGTCTGCCCGCCGTGTGACGCGAGTGAACAACAAATCATTCATCTTCACGCCTGTTTCGGAGTACCAAGATATGTAGTCCTGATAGACTACCCAAGCGCCAAGCCCAGGTTCAAGCAGATCGATCTGTCGCGTGATGGCTGCACATGCAAAAAAAGTCTCACAGACAAGCCGATTGGAAGCTGGGAGTGACCTTCGCTGCACCTTGTACTGCGCTTCGTGTCTCTCGCACTTTTTGATTTTTTCCTTGAGGTTTTTGACTTTTTCCAAGTTCCGCTTCTCCTCTGTCAAAGCTTTCTCTCGCAATAGCTCGGCCTTCCATTTGTCCCAGTTGTCGTGCCACTTGCAAGGGACTGTTTTGGTAATGCAACGAAACAGAACATCCTCCTCCTTCAGTATCTTACCAACAGTCTTGCGATTGCGAGGGACATAGTTGTGGTGGCATACATCGGTGCTTCCTGGCCTGACGCAGCCTCCCTTATAAAGATATGCAGCTGAGTTTTGCTCATTCCACTTTCCACCCCTCATAATGTGCGCCAAGTGCTCGAAGGCCCCTGACTCCTCCACCATTTGCGCGTAGATTTGAGGGTGGGCTGTGGTTCTGAACCAATTATGAAAGGAGTCCAATGATCCGAACCAAAATGCAGCGTTAGACCCTGACTTCCCAGCCAAGTTCTCTTTCACAATAGAAGCAGTGATCCGCTTCTCCATCGGTGTGATCTTTTCTCGCTCTGCGTTCGCCATCACTTGCTGTGAAAAGATGTCAGGCTTCTTCAGTGTTACCCCTTCCTTCTTATTGGCGTCAGCATCTCGAACAACTTTTGCTGCTTTGCGCGCATACCGATCGCTGATCGAATTAAAGATTTCCGGAAATTGTTTCGATGTCATCTTCCCTCGAAGCTTCCCAACAAAAGCCTGCTTGTGAGCTGATCGCTTGGGAAAACTCTGCACAATTTCTTTGACAGCCTTGGCAGCTGCAGCTTCCGCTTGCCCTTGCTGTACTAGCGCTGATACTTGGGGGAACTGCTCCTTGCCTTTCAAAGATAAAAGTAAGCTCAGCAGTTCGTCATCCGTCATCCCATCGAGACTCTTACTTGATGAGACGCTAGTCGATGTTCGGCACCGTAAGACATTGGAAAAGAGCAGGAGATACCAGGAAATGATGGCCGCTATGTGCACTAGATACAGTATCTGACACGCCCCCGGAAGAGAATTCAGATCCACTCGATGGGATCAACATATGGAATGGAGCAAGGGCTGACGGTGCGACTTCTGACACTCGAGAGCTAGCTCGTTGTTCCACTAGCTCCACCTTTGCAGACAGCGGTATAGAGGACTGAATCCTTGCTACAACAGACTGTACTGCCAACTGGCTTATGGTTGATTGGGCGGCTAATTTGGCTAGGAACGACATGGCATGCCTCTGGGACAGCAACAACAAGCACTTCATACTCACAATCATATTGTTTGTATAGCACCGAATAGGGCTTTCCAAAGGCTGAAGCATCCAAGCTGAAAAGGGTCGAGATTGGGATGCCGACTACAGCACAAATGGGATGTAACACAACAAGAGAAGATGTGACGACCTGCGAGGGTGTGTCAGTAGTGCCTCGCTCTGCACAAACGTGTCACAAGGGTGCTTTTTCAAAGCCCCTAAACACACCGTACCGTACAGGGAATAGTGGCATTCGGCAGGTTTCTTTGGCATTGTTCCTTAAGTTTAGACCATTGCCGCTTCAACTAGTTCAAGTGCTGTTCCTGTTACCCCACTGCCTTTCGCATGCCCAAGGAGAAGATTATTGTAGAAACTATCGAGGCCCATCGTGTGGAAAGAAAGGATGGACAGCAGGCAGTGTTTGTGCAAGTGAAGAACGACGAGACATACTAGCAACCGCTAGGCGACTGCAAAATTGACACTGCAATTACGATGCTGTACAATGAATTTCCAAGCCCAGATCCCAATGTGCCGGCATGGGACATAAAAGAAGATAATATGATCTTTGAATACGCCAAGCAAGGAAAAGCCAAAGTTCGCAGTCTCACAGGAAAGCCAAAGTTTTTTGACCCTAGCCTGGCAGAACAAAAGATGACTCATAGTCGCAGAGCTAAGGCATTTAAGCGTCAGCAGCCTGATTCAGCTGAAAGAAAGGATGACTCGCACGTGTCAGAAGCTGAACAACAGCCGAAAAAACGGCGGGAGGGCAAACCTTCTCAAGCCACGAAGAAGGCACAATCGCAGCAGAAGGTTTGCTGCTTCATACATACAGAGTTAGCTATGTAAGTTAGTAAGTTCGTAAATAGACAAGCAAATAAATAAATAAACAATCAAATCAAGAAATGAATGATGAGTAACGAGAAAATAAGTACATCCATGCATGCAACAACAACAGAGCATACATACATACAATTATTATTGCATACACACCTACACGCATGCATACATACATACATAGTTAGGAAAGTAAGCAAGTAAGTTCGTAAATAAATGAACAAATAAAGAAATAAACTGTTGTTGAAACAAAGAAATGAATGATGAGTAACGAGAAAATATGCACATGCATGCATGCAACAACAACAAAGCATATATATAATATATTGCATGCATACCTACACGCATGCATACATACATACATACATAGTTAGGAAAGTAAGTAAGTAAGTTCGTAAATAAACAAATAAATGAACAAAAAAACAATTAAATAACGAAATGAATGATGAGGCACGACAAAATACGTACATGCATGCATGCAACAACAACAAAGCATACATACATATATTGCATGCATACCTACACGCATGCATACATACATACATACATAGTTAGGAAAGTAAGTAAGTAGTTCGTAAATAAACAAATAAATGAACAAATAAACAATTAAATAAGGAAATGAATGATGAGGCACGACAAAATACGTACATGCATGCATGCAACAACAAAGCATACATACATATATTGCATACATACCTACACGCATACAATACATACATACATACAATATTAGTTATGTAAGTAAGTAAGTAAGTTCGTAAATAAATGAATGAATAAAGAAATAAATTAATAAACAAAGAAATGAATGATGAGTAACGAGAAAGCAACAACAACTATGCATACATACACGCATACATACACGCATACATACACGCATACATACATACACACATGCAAGAGAAAATAAATAAATAAATAAATAAATAAATAAATAAATAAATAAATAAATAAATAAATAAATAAATAAATAAATAAATAAATAAATAAATAAATAAATAAATAAATAAACACATAAACAAATAAATGAATCGTTCTTGCAGTGGTCGCCCGGCCGTAAGCCGCGTGGTGGGAGGCGTGGCAGCAAAAAGGCTCCTGGACCAGTTTCACGGCGTGTCGATTTCTCTGAAGCTGCCACTGGGTACTGTCATCTCTTGATGTCATTTTCTCATGGCATATTTTGCAGTCCCGAGGCACAGGAGGGTCTTAAGAAGACGAGCGCATCAACTCCCAGGCAGGAATGGTCTTAGTTTTGCAATTTCTGGTGTTTGCATGCTGCGTAATGTGATTGCATTGCAGGGTGGTACCAGCAACAGACAGCCGCACGCCCCCACCACCGCCGGACAGAGATGATGTTTTGGAAAAACTCAAGCACTTGAGCGTAATTTCCGCATCGGCCAGGGCTGCTTTGTTGACATCCGACGATGTTTTTACACACGATATCGATGCACTGCAACTTCCTGAAGATGATGAACAGCCAGAGTCGGTGCCACTGTCGGTCCAAAAACCAAAATCACCTCTCTTCGGTGCTTGGGTAGACTCCATTAAAAGCAGGTCGATCGCGGATACGGCGGGCGAAGCCGCGGACGAGAAAGACGGTGAGGGCGGCGGCACGCACACGGAAGATCTTACGGTGGGCGGTAGCACGCCGACATCACAGAAGGGTACGGAGGACCAAGCCGCGATCGATGATGCCGATACCGCCGCCAACCTAAAGCTCATGGCGGAGCAAAAAGCAGCCAATGATGCAGCACGAGCGGCCTGGGAACAAGCGAAGAAAAATTATAAATTCTAGGAGGTCAGGCCCGCAAAACAGTATTATTATAAATTTCCAGCCGGAATGAGCAACCGAACAGGCGCAACAACAGAAATTTCTTCTTGCTCTTCACACCCTCCCCGTGTCCCTACGGCATGTCTAGACTTGTGATAGCGTACTCTGTGGGCACATCTGTGGAGTACTTCGCGTGTGTCGACAGCCAGTACTGGAGCAACCTCGGGCTGAACCTGACCGTAATTTACTGCTTTGATAGCATGCACTGCAGTCCACCCCCCTCCTACCCGTAGGCCGGTGAATGGGTATTGACAACGTTGGCGCCCCCGGCCATATGCCTTGTGCTTGGTAAGCACAGACATGCAATCGCGGTATCTGTTGCTTGCATAGTCCGGGCCGTCACCTGGAACAGGACCCGCTTGGCAAGTTTATAGTTCTTACGCATTCCATAAACACGCGATCGTGCTTGGTCGCGATTGAGACCACTCCCGCTGGAGCAAGCAAGCGCACTTTTGCTTTGTCCTTTTTGGTGGAGGCAGACATAGATGCAGTGGCCACGAAGAAAGACCAGAGGAGTACAGAGGCCGTGCCAGAGACAGCTTTCTGCAAGAGTGCGTATATCCCCTAATGGAGCCGCATATTCAAGCAGCGAACGGTCGCTGGCCGAAAGACAAGCCGCTTCCTCCCATTCCGCGCTATCGCGCCGCCGTGGTCGCTCAAACCCCCTCCAAAGTCGGTACAGACGCGAAGGCTTCTGCCTCCAGCACCGCCCTGAGCGCATTCAGCAGTCCGGGGTAAGCAACAGCAGCTTGTCTGTCATTGAAAATGATGCAAAATATGCGCAGGGATAGTATTGCGTCCCGCAAGGTCAGGCGCAAGTCGGTATTGCCAAAGGCGAGGTGCGCGTTGTTGCGATGGATTCGTTCGTTGATCCAGAGGGAAGAGATCCTCTAGAAGGTAACGGGGTGCAGCTAGTTCCCATCAACGGAGCTCGGTACGGGGACATTGGGCTGCGGGAGGGCGAGGAGCTCGGCGGATTCGGGAGGGAACTGCTGCTACAATTTTGGGGCGACTGCTATGATAAAAAGGTGGATCCCGCAGGCTTCTCTGCTGTTTTTGCAAGTCCGGGCGACAGCACGCTCAAGATCGGTGGCAAGCTCTGGTGCTTTACCAAAGCACATCGCAAGGAAGTAGAGGATCGTTCCCAGCCGCCATGCAACGCAGGCGCGCTGATAAACCATGCGCCTGAGGGTTCAGGTGCAAACTGCACCTGGATTCTGCCGAAAGGCAAGAGAAATCAATACCCCATCCTCAAAATGACTGACAACCTCGTGTACGGCGGTTTTTTTATTATTTGACTACGATAGCCAAAAGGGCTCTGTGTACTGGCCCCAGCACGTTGGGGGAGTAACGCCCCGGGACATGCATCTGGCGGCGGATGCGGACAGGAAGTTGATTTGGCCTCGCTTCAAGCCTTTGCCTGGACCCCAGAACTTCAAGGTAAGAGCCTGCACCCACACAACACAAAACATGCTTGCACTCTCACAGCTAACTGCAAAGAAGACTAGTAAAAAAGTTGGAGTCGGTGGCAAGGGTGGCAACCAGACGCACCTGCCAACTTGCCTTTGCCCGACGTGCCCCCTGGGCATCAAGAAGCGCGCCAAGGCAAGGGCCAGGCTTGCGGCTGCTAATAATACTGTAGCCGCGCGCGCGCAAGGTAATAAGCTTGCAGTGCACAATCTGATGTGATGGGTACCTGGTTTTCATTTAGAGGAAACGGACGAGGAGGATTCGGATGATGAGTCGGAAGATTCGCATGATGAGTCGGAAGATTCACCCTTGCAGTCACCTATTAAGAAGAAAGTGAGCGTAGCACTGCAAGGAAAGTGGTTCAAAGCGGCCGGACGGGCAGAGCCCGCGCCAAGGGGGAGGTGATCGTCAGGTTTGCGCCCCGGGCTGTCGATGCCCACGGTGCCGCCAGTCGCAACGCGTCCCCGGGCATGGAGAAGGGTGCGATTGCACAGGGTGCATACCACATGGCAAAGGGTGAAAATGTGAGGAATGTGTACCAGATGCTAAGCATGGCAAAGGGTGCAGATGCAAGGAGAAGTGCGCGCCCCCATCGTGGCCGCCGCATGTGGTCCCCTTTGCAATCCCCCCGTCCTCCCCGCCTGACCAGCATGGCGGATATGGAGGTCAACAGCCTGCGTTTTCAGCTGTTTTCCAGCCAGCAGCCGGTGGAGGCCGTGGAGGCAGCGGCCTTGCGGCGTATCTGGCATACTCACAGCAGCAAGCAACGTCGCATTTGTCACACAGTCAACAGCAAAGTACCTCGTTTCTGAATTACATGGCAGGGGGTAACGGCTTGAGTAGACCGTTAGCACGTACAAGGTAGCATACTCGCCTCCGGTGGCGCCCAAGTGCCACTGGGCCGGAGGCAGGAGAGAGCATTAACTTTCATTTTCTCTCTTTAATTTCCTGTTTATGATTGATTTCCTTGTGTAATTTGTGTTGTACCGCGCTAGGATGCGGACTTGCCCTCCTGACGTGGGTATCACGGGTGGGATGGCGCGGTAGCCTGCGTACGCCGTCTGGTGGCGCTCCAAGTGCCACCGGAGGAGGGAAAACACAGACAATTTATAATTTGCTTTCTTTTTGCAGCTTTGCGTCGTTTTGTTACTTAATTCGCGGCTACATAGCCTGGGGAAGCGGACTTTACAGTCAGGCACATAGCAGTCTGGAATGTGTATTACAGCTATCTTTGCGTTGCCGTAGGCTATATTTGGGTAGTCAAAATGCATTATTATATTAATATAAACTAATAAAAGTTGTTTTTACTATTTACTACGACTTTTAATATCATAAAAAGCATGCCGGTAGTGACTACGCAAATTTGTGCAATCCTTACGACCTACGACCTTCCGGCCCTTCGTATCAGGAAGTGGATCATGTTGGCATACTTCCAAGCTTTGCAAAATTTGGGGTTCTGTTCAAAATTTGCTCAGCACCCAAAAAGGATTTGCAAACGATCCGGCCCCAAAAAAAGGATTTGCAAACGATCAGGACAAACTTGCCACCTAAGGATGCCGCGGCCGATGGCATCGAAGTTGGTGGTTTTCATTTTTTTGTTTTTGTCTTTTTTTTAATTTTTGGGTATCCTTCCCTCCTCGTGGACGACAAGCTGGGAAGCAAGCTATGGCGGACGACTCTGACCACGACGACGAGTCTGATGTCAACCGCAGTAGCGGGGAAGAGGAAGACTCAAGATCTTCCTCGCCCCCACCTGCCTCTGGCTCCCTCATTTGGAGGGGCAGGCAACATCTTCCAAGTAAGCACTGGAAAGATACGCAGGAGGCATGTGGTACTCTTCCTTTTGTTTTTCAAATTGTGCTGTGCTTTTATGTTCTTGTCATGTTTGTGCTGTGCAGTGAAGCAAATGAAACTGGACGAGGTGAAACATGACCCACAATACGATGCTATTTTCATCAAAAACGCGGATCCCAGCGGTATTAACTCCTTGTCATTCTGCTGCTGTTCATTGACTCTTGCCGTGCTGTTTTGAGGTGTCAAGACCGACATGGTCAGAGTGTTCAGAGCTTGGAAAATCAAGCAACGGGAGTTAGCAGAAAACATAATAAAGTACAGCAAAATAGAGCAGAAGATCACCACGCGATGCATGCCTCCTGGGGGCACCACTTCTACAGGAACGGCGAAAGGGTCACTGCACCCAATACTGCTTGTCTGATCAAAAAGAAGGCACGGGAAAAGATGTACGTGGAAATCGAGGAGCTGGAAGCAAGGATGCGTTCCGGATTTGAGGTAAGCTTGCTTGGTTTGCTCGTGTGTTTTCTTTCTGTGTATGTATGTGTGTGCAGGTGTTGTTCAGGAAAATGAGGCAGGCACGGCGACAAAGGCAGGAGGTCTTTTGCTTGCGTTTTCTTACTTTTCTTACTTTTCTTTATTTTTTCTTTGTTTACTTTTTCTGTCTTTACCTTGCTTCTTTTTCTTTATTTAAATTTCTGTCTTTACCTTGTACTTTTTTCATTCTGCCCCCCCCCTCTCTCTCTCTCTCTCTCTCTGAGACTCTCTCTCTGTCTCTCTGTCTCTCTCTCGCTCTCTCTCTCTCGCTATCTCCCTCCCTCCCTCCCCCCCCCCCCCTCTCTCTCTCTAGAACTCTCTCTCTCCCTCTCTCTCTCTCTCCCCCCCCCCTTCTCTCTCTCCCTCCATTGTTTTTTTTGTCTTCGAATTTTCTTTATTTTTTGCTCAAACTGTGTTGCAGACTGCTTCCTTTTTTTTTTCATTAGTATTGCACGCTGATGTGTGTGGATGGTGTCTCTCTTTGTTATCCAGGGAGCAAGTTTACTTTTCTTTATTTTTTCTGTCTGTACATTGTAATTTTTTTCATTCTGCCCACTGGTTTTTTTGTCTTCGAATTTTCTTTCTTTTTTGCTCAGACTGCTTCCTTTTTTTCTATTTATTCATTAGTATTGCTTGCTGATGTGTGTGAATAGTGTCCCCTCTTGTTATCCAGGGAGCATGCTTACTTTTCTTTATTTTTTCTGTCTTTACCTTGTATTTTTTTCATTCTGCTCACTGGTTTTTTTTTCTTCGAATTGTCTTTCTTTTTGCTCAGACTGCTTCCTTTTTTTGGATTTATTCATTAGTATTGCTTGCTGATGTGTGTGGATGGTGTCCCCTCTTGTTATCCGGGGACCACTCTTACTTTTCTTTATTTTTTCTGTCTTTACCTTGTATTTTTTTCATACTGCCAAAAGCAAGGAAATTTGGCATTCAGGACACTCCCCTAACCTAAATATTTGCGTGAATTCCAAAAAAATTATACCAGCATCAAGATCGATTCTGGGGCTAACCACCCTGCCGATATGAGCTCCCAGCTCCTTCTGGTTCCCACAAACCATGGTTGATAGTGATGGGGGGGGGGCTGCCCACTAGTTTTTTGGTGTTCGAATTTTTTTCTTTTTTGCTCAGACTGCTTCCTTTTTTTTTAAATTTTTTTTATGTATATTTTTTATTGATTTATTCATTATTGTTGCTGCTGATGTGTGTGTTTTTGTAAGCTCGACCATCATAACCAAACCGTTGCACGGCAGAGGGTAGGGCCTGCTGAGGGGGAGTATTACAAAGAGCTAGCCGCTGAATTCAAGCAGCAGATTGGGTTGCCTGAGGGTACTTCTTGGCAGAGCTTGGAAAGTGAAGGCTGAGCTCCAGCGACACTAGTAGGGCAATCGAGGAGTACCACCCTGTGGACCGGAAGCAGCCGGGCTGGCGTGAAACGTTTTACGAGCTCTCTGGCAGGCGAGATCGCGGCCAGAAACGAGAGCCTCATTCAGAGGCAGCCCGCCCTGGCAGCACTGCCGGCCGCAAGAAAATGCGTTTGCTGCACAACCCTGCGGTGGAGGCAACGCTGGCTCGGGTGTTTGCTGCTTTGCCTTCCGGCTCTGGCACTCTCTTTCTCTCTTTCTCTCTTTCTCTCTTTCTCTCTTTCTCTCTCTCTCTCCTCCCACCCCCTTCTTTTTTCTTTTTAGGTAGGATGCCTCCCCTGGTGCCTGGGTCTTCAGATTCTGGCAATCTCTCTCTCTCTTTCTTTCTCTCTCTTTCTCTCTCTCTCTCTCCTCCCACGCACTTCTTCTTCTTTCTTCTTCTTCTTCTTCTTCTTCTTCTTCTTCTTCTTCTTCTTCTTCTTCATGTTTTCCTTGTAGTGTCGTCGTCGTCTTCACGCTCGTCGTCGTCTTCAAGCTCGTCGTCGTCTTCCGTCGTCGTCTTCAAGCTCGTCGTCGTCTTCAAGCTCGTCGTCGTCTTCAAGCTCGTCGTCGTCTTCAAGCTCGTCGTCGTCTTCAAGCTCGTCGTCGTCTTCAAGCTCGTCCTCATCTTCAAGCTCGTTGCGTGTGTCGTCGTCTTCTTCAAGCTCGTTGCCTGTGTCGTCGTCGTCTTCAAGCTCGTTGCGTGTGTCGTCGTCGTCTTCAAGCTCGTCGCCTGTGTCGTCGTCGTCTTCAAGCTCGTCGCCTGTGTCGTCGTCGTCTTCAAGCTCGTTGCGTGTGTCGTTGTCGTCTTCAAGCTCGTCGCCTGTGTCGTCGTCGTCTTCAAGATCGTCGCCTGTGTCGTTGTCGTCTTCAAGCTCGGCTCCTGTTCGTGTCGAGGAGCAAAGCATAGGTAGTCGCAACAGGAAAGTCGATGGTAGTTGCCGTATTTGCAAGGATGACATAGGGGATGTCTTGTACAAAGATGTTAGAAGTCCCCAGCTTAGGTTAGCAGAGGTTACATGCTGTGGGGCCCCATTCAATCGCAGGTGTATACAGACTTGGTGGGATGCTTGCCGGAACCAAATTGAAAATCCCAGGTGCCCAAATTGCCGGTTGATCAGAGTCGGAGCTTGTCCCCTGAATCCCCTCGTGTGCAATCTGGAAAGGGTATTATCGCCGACCAAGACGCAGAGTACGAGTTAGCTCAAGCAGACGACGTAGCTAATGCGATCAGGAGGGGCATCCAAAGCAAGCTGCCAAAGGCTGAGAATGACGATGAGAAGCAGTTGAGGTGGGCGCTGGCGCATTCTATTAAGCTGAAGGACAAGGCACCGCAGCAGTTGCTAAGGGATGCTGAGCAGCAAGAGGCTGTACCAGCACGGAGTGGTCAAAAAGTCGTTGAGGTTGGTACGCGTACGGGAGCGTCCGCCCAGGGAGAGAGCCGCGCAGAGCGAGCTGCTAGGATGGCACAGAGTTTTGCCAAAATTTTTGGCATCATTCGTCCCAAGCGCACAGAGTCTCTTGCCAACCTTCCCAAGCGCACCGAGTCTCTTGCCAGCCTTCCCAATCGCACCGAGTCTCTTGCCAACCTTCCCAAGCGTAAGAGCGGCCAGGTCTCTCTCTCTCTCTCTCTATCTATCTATCTAGCTAGCTAGCTAGCTAGCTAGCTATCTATCTATGTATAATGTAGGGCAGTGGTGGTGCGGTAAGCGCGGAGGCAGGCAGCAACGGCGGCGTTCAGGTATATGTAATACTATCTATCTATCTAGCTAGCTAGCTATCTATCTATGTAAAATGTAGGGCAGTGGTGGTGCGGTGAGCGCGGAGGCAGGCAGCAACGGCGGCGTTCAGGTCTATCTTTCTGTCTCTATTTATTTATCTATCTATTTAGCTACCTAGCTATCTAGTAGTAGTAGTAGCAGTAATAATAATAATAATAATAATAATAATAATAATAATAATAATAATAGTGCTTCTCTGTCAATGGCTGATGCATTTCTGCACATGCGCCTCCATCGTCTCACCCGTGAGGGGAGTACGAAGAATTGACGATAGGCTCTAATGACACCCCCGCAAGGGCAGTTCCAACACTTCCAGACGGACCGGTATGTTCAATGAAAATACTGGTCCAGATCTGGACCGGTATGTTCAATGAAAATACTGGTGACACCGACGGGAATCGAACTGGCGACAGGGCCCAGATGGTAGAACTTGACCACTGGGCTATCACGGTGTCCAAATAATAATAATAATAATAATAATAATAATAATAATAATAATAATAATAATAATAATAATAATAATAATAATAATAATACTTTACTTTATCTGAGGCGTACTGATGCAGCTAATGGCATATCCTCAACGGACATAAGCCTCCAATACCCTTGTTCGAGGTCCTCCACCCCCCGTGTCAGTCTCTCGCCTGATGATCGGGGTCACCGATGGAGCTCCTGAGGGCAAGACTGCACTAAGCCGAGGTTATTCCGCAGTCCCAGCAACCTCTTGCAAGACGTCACCGAATGTGCAAGTGCATACACCAAGCGCGGTTGCTAGAGCTGCCTCGAAACCCCACCCATAACAATCTGGTGTCTGCTGGGTCCTGGGCTATCAACCAGCATATGCGGAGTTTAAGATCTTTTACGCGCGCAACGACCCTCCTCCCCAGCATCTACCACCAAAGGGTTATGAGTTGGCGTCACAGTTTAACGCCTTGAGGCCATTGGGCTGAATAATAATAATAATAATAATAACGATAATAATAGTGTATCTCCTGCCAATTGCTGAGCCAAAAGGCCATGTGCATCCAGTCCTCCATTCCATAAGGAAAGTCTCCACACCAATCGGTGGAATAAAGGAAGTGACGGCATAGAACATTACTCTAGGAGCTTTATACCAATCAGCCCATGGAAAGGACCGATGGCCTATGTACTCCCTAACGATAATAATAATAACGATAATAATAATGATAGTAATAATAGTGCTTCTCTGTCAATGGCTGATGCATTTCTGCACATGCGCCTCCATCGTCTCACCCGTGAGGGGAGTACGAAGAATTGACGATAAGCTCTAATGACACCCCCGCAAGGGCAGTTCCAACACTTCCAGACAGGTCGGTATGTTCAATGAAAATACTGGTCCAGACGGATCGTTACGTTCAATGAAAATACTGGTGGCACCGACGGGAATCGAACTGGCGACAGGGCCCAGATGGTAGAACTTGACCACTGGGCTATCACGGTGTCCATGATAGTAATAATAATAATGATAATAATATGTATGTATCGTCTGCCAATTGCAATAATGATAATAATAATAATAATGACAATAGTGCTTCTCTGTCAATGGCTGATGCATTTCTGCACATGCGCCTCCATCGTCTCACCCGTGAGGGGAGTACGAAGAATTGACAATAAGCTCTAATGACACCCCCGCAATGGCAGTTCCAACACTTCCAGATGAACCGGTATGTTCAATGAAAATACTGGTGGCACCGACGGGAATCGAACTGGCGACAGGGGCCCAGATGGTAGAACTTGACCACTGGGCTATCACGGTGAATAAAATAATAATAATAATAATAATAATAATAATAATAATAATAGTGCTTCTCTGTCAATGGCTGATGCATTTCTGCACATGCGCCTCCATCGTCTCACCCGTGAGGGGAGTACGAAGAATTGACGATTGGCTCTAATGACACCCCCGCAAGGGCAGTTCCAACACTTCCAGACGGACCGGTATGTTCAATGAAAATACTGGTGCAGACGAACCGGTATGTTCAATGAAAATACTGGTGGCACCGACGGGAATCGAACTGGCGACAGGGCCCAGATGGTAATAATAATAATAATAGTAATAATAATAGTGTATCTCCTGCCAATTGCTGAGCCAAAAGGCCATGTGCATCCAGTCCTCCATTCCATAAGGAAAGTCTCCACACCAATCGGTGGAATAAAGGAAGTGACGGCATAGAACATTACTCTAGGAGCTTTATACCAATCAGCCCATGGAAAGGACCGAAATAGTAATAATAATAATAATAATAATAATAATAATAATAATAATAATAATAATAATAATAATAATAATAGTGCTTCTCTGTCAATGGCGAATGCATTTCTGCATATGTGTCTCCATCGTCTCACCCGCGAGGGGAGTACGAAGATTTGACGATAGGCTCTTCTGACACCCCCGCAAGGCAGCTCCAAGCTTTCCAGACAGACCAATACTTTCAAAGAAAATATCCTTTGAAAATACTGGCACCGACGGGAATCGAACTGGCGACAGGTCCTAGATGGTAGACTTTAACCACTGGGCTATCGCGGTGCCACTAATAATAATGATAATAATAATAGTAATAATAATAATAAGAAGAATAAGAAGAATAACAAGCCCTATTTGAGATGTAAAAAAAAGCAGCCACTCCCAATTCGGATACCCGAGGTAATCGGGGAGCAACCGAGGATTTCCACGCCAGTACCTACTGTAGCACCTTCGGGTGCTACCTTAGCGAAACACGTGGGTCCGTGTTGTTGCTACCATCTCATCTGGTACCGATGCCGGAACCAGCCGGTGTCAACCGACACCTGCCCACAGCTGACACCCGTTCTCACTGGGCAAGACAGTAATAATAATAATAATAATAATAATAATAATAATAATAATAGTGCCTCTCTGTCAATGGCTGATGCATTTCTGCACATGCGCCTCCATCGTCTCACCCGTGAGGGGATTACGAAGAATTGACGATAAGCTCTAATGACACCCCCGCAAGGGCAGTTCCAACACTTCCAGACGGGCCGGTATGTTCAATGAAAATACTGGTCCAGACGGATCGGTATGTTCAATGAAAATACTGGTGGCACCGACGGGAATCGAACTGGCGACAGGGCCCAGATGGTAGAACTTGACCACTGGGCTATCACGGTGTCCAAATAATAATAATAATAATAATAATAATAATAATAATAGTGCTTCTCTGTCAATGGCTGATGCATTTCTGCACATGCGCCTCCATCGTCTCACCCGTGAGGGGAGTACGAAGAATTGACGATAAGCTCTAATGACACCCCCGCAAGGGCAGTTCCAACACTTCCAGACGGGCCGGTATGTTCAATGAAAATACTGGTCCAGAAATAGACCGGTATGTTCAATGAAAATACTGGTGGCACCGACGGGAATCGAACTGGCGACAGGGCCCAGATGGTAGAACTTGACCACTGGGCTATCACGGTGTCCAAATAATAATAATAATAATAATAATAATAATAATAGGCTTCCTCAGACTATGGCATCAGATCCAGATCCTGGACATGTGCCTCCATTATTAATAATAATAATAGGCTTCCTCAGACTATAGCATCAGATCCAGATCCTGGACATGTGCCTCCATTAATAATAATAATAATAATAATAATAATAATAATAATAATAATAATAATAATAATAATAATAATAATAATAATAGTGTATCTCCTGCCAATTGCTGAGCCAAAAGGCCATGTGCATCCAGTCCTCCATTCCATAAGGAAAGTCTCCACACCAATCGGTGGAATAAAGGAAGTGACGGCATAGAACATTACTCTAGGAGCTTTATACCAATCAGCCCATGGAAAGGACCGATGGCCTATGTACTCCCTAATAATAATAATAATAATAATAATAATTATTGTTACTTAATCGACACAGTATTTACACCTCTTATACTTATACTTAGTCATTAGAATGACTTTGAATATATGGTAAAATACTTTAATAAGAACGAAAGGAAGGTACAACAACTAGCTGTGAGGGAGCGTGCCTGGCGGCGTGCCTAGCTGAAGTCTGTACGGAAGTACGGGTAAGATAGGGCACGCTCTGAACAGTTTGTACCTTTACAAACATGTGATTCCACGGCATCACAAGAGATGAAACAGCTATGAGTCAGAGACAGGAGAAACTAATAAAGTGACACTGATATAAATGATATTGGTAATTGAAAACTGTGTTTCGTAGATATTGGCAATTGCCAACTGTGTCCGTAAATAACGGTATAAATGGCTGTTACGACTGTTAAGGATTTTCTGTGTAAACACCGGATATGTTGTCCTCATTGGTGAATATAATACTGGTTACGGATTAATATTCTAAATATATTCCAAATGATTTTAATTGAAATATATGGAATAACACTTCCCCCGGAAGATATATATGGTGAGAAATATATGATTCGACGCATACGCAGAGGTAAAACAGGTATATGTTTTGGTCGATTAGTAAGTTGCGTCGTAATGAAAACTTAAGGGGAAGCTATAATGGAAATAATTAGCATCTGAATGGTAGCGATATAACAATCAAAAGATAGTAATATTGTTCTAACACAGGTAATAGTATATGAATAGATATGATCTATGGTGAAATACTCCCCCGAACTCAATATCCGCATACAGCAGAAAAATTTTAAACTTCCCCCGATTAGCACATTCATGTGAAATGCTTTCGAATGAAAAACATATATCATGTAAGGCAAATATGAAATCGGTCGTAAATATGTGTTGCAAATAAATCGGGGTAAATATGATCAGCACATATGAAACACAATTAACGTAAAGCAATATGCAAAAACATATTTCTTTTATGTTGTTTCATAAGTTCTATCTGATAGATATAACAATCTATATAATACCGGACGTAACTTTAAAGGACACTTTGTGGTTCTACTGAAATGTGAGAACTGAATAACTTTAATGGTAGTAATAACAAGATTACATGGAGGTAATCGCAAGACTAACAATAAAACAATATATGACTAATACTTATACTGATTATGGTATGAACACCTAATAATATGGTCAACATTCCGTTCATCAGGCACTGAATGCCAATTAGTAACTACCGGCTGACCGGCCTAGTGATTAATATGACTGATTTACTAACTAATGGTATGTCAATACTCTCACCTCCCCCTTAAATCAGGCAGTATGACAGAGTAATATTAGTGACAGCCATCTCATAAAGAAAATGAGAAAACAACTTAAGGTTAATTGGATAGCAACATGAAAATGGGTAGTAAGTAATACTGACAAGATGTTAATAATACTTAACTTGTTACCGGCAACTATGTAATGATTAATAACCAATAATAGTGATTACTATTACATGATTGCCTAAAGTCACAGAGCAAAATTAGAGCTTCCGCTTCCTTGCAAAGTCAGCGTTGAAGGTTCTGTTGCGGATCTGATCACGTTTGCGTTCAAAAGGTTGCTTACCAAGAGGCTTAGTGTTTAAGTCGGCCATGTTGTTGGCATCATCAGTCGATGTCACTATAACTTTTCCTTCCTTGACAGCCTCATTGATGTAAGCCATTTGTACTTCCAAATGACGTTGGCGTCGGGTAAAGATATTATTATTTGCACCCAGCACTGTCGCAGCATTATCTACCGCAATCACAGGGATCTCCGTCATGAACCCTCTTAACTCCTTATGGACGGGGATTTGCTTCAGTAAGTTATGGATGCCGATCACCCTCTGTATAGCGCTGAATAAACCCCTTGACTCTGCCTCGTTGGTGGAGGTCGTGATCTGACGCAGCTTGCTTGTATCGGAGTCGATTACACCATTTGCAAGCACCACAATCCCCCCGACCTCGACCGACGCTCAGGCTCCATCGCAAACGACGCATCAGCCCAGCAAAGCAAATTACGATTTCCATCGGACGTATAGTGCAATCCCTGTTCAGCCTGCCCAATGATATATCGGAAAAGCTGCTCAGCGGCCGCATAGTTGAACTCCGCTGGTTTGGACTGCAATTCTGCCAACTGTGACAAAGGCGCCACGATTTCCCATAAGACACACCAAACCCAGCCAAGATCACCACAGATCTTCATGGGCGAATATCGCTCAAGCTCCGACGGACGAGCAGGCACCCCCGCCAAAGGCAACCACGGAACAGTGACCGGTGTCCAAGGCTTCCCATCAGCTCTGGGATACTTACTAAAAAGATCCATGATATACTTCCGGACCGTAACATGAGTATGGAAGACGCCCTTATCATCCACATACTGCCACACTTCACGCCCAAGCAAGACCTTCATAGGCTTGCTGACCTTGATCGCCCCCTGCCGCTCACGCAGTCGACCCCAAAACCAATTCGAGTAGTCCTCACTTGGCGGCGCTAGTGCATAGTCGTCCACATGCGTCACCGCCAAGACAGTACGCTTTGTTTTCGAATCAACCGCCAGGAATAAGCACTGGTCATAAGGATTAGGTTTAAGACCAACACTAGCGTAGAAAGGCAGCACACACCTTGTATGATAGAGATGTCCGGAGTCCCGCAGGCCATTAACCCCCGCCCAAGCTTCAAAATAATGGTCCTCGGGAATGTATTCGACCTGCATACGTAAATACACCGGAGTGTCGCGTTTCGCCTTCAAGAAGGCAGACTCATCATCCCCCGCCTCCAGGAAGACACGTTGCAAAGTAGCTAGAGCAAAGATGGTGCGAATGGCGAGCTCATCCGGCGTTGGTATGACGACATCACCGCAATCGATGCCCTTGCGTTGCATAAATCCCTTTGCTGCCACCCTCGACTTCTGTTCGATACACTCCTCCCCCTCAAACTTATCAAAATCCGCAAACCGTACTCCAATTATACGTGTCCCCTTAGGAACATCCTGTTCGCGAACCAGCTTCACAGCTCCCAGTTTGAGATGCTTCTGAATGTCTGCCAGACGAGACTCAACAAAGCGGGAGCCTTGTTAGCTTCCCTTACCGGAACAGGAACCGTAATCACCATAAGAGTGCCTGGCGAGTGACAAGCCTTGTCCAATGGGTCACCGTACAGCAACAAATCAGCAGAGGAGAGAGCAGGGGCAACGTCCTCCCCCTCAAGATCATACAGGTCCAACAGAGGTAGGTCAGACCGACCAGCAGATATATAACAGTTACGATATTATCACTCTTTTGCCTCCTCACTCGTCTGGCTCCCTCCGGGACAACGTTCTGAACCGTAATTGCAGCCCCATCCCACTGCTTTGGCACCCCTTTGCTGCTTGAGACAGCCGAACGAGAAGCAGCCTGCACGAGGGGGACGTCGTCATCACTAGACTCTGGATCCCCATTCCCCCCAACCCGCAAAGAGGGAGCACCACCACCACCTGCAAGAGGGCGAATACTGCCCTGTCTCAACGGATGTCGAACCAACCCCAGACGAAGCAACCCCAAAAGACACGCGACTCCCAACGGAAGGCAACGACGACTCCACCTCCGTTAGTCGAGAAAAATCCGTTGGGGCGGCACCCAACACCAGATTTTCCTCGCCATTTGTCGGTTGAAAAACACTTTGCTGTGCATCTATTCGACCATCCCCTTCGTCTTCCACTCGAAGACCCGCTTACGCAGTCGCTTCAACAGCACGTAAGAGCTCCCACTCTTCCACACCGAAGTAATTCCGCCAATCTGGAATGGCACTGTGCCTCTCCAGGTCGCCTACTACGAAATCAGTGATGAGAGTCCTGGCGACTCCACCACGCGGGTAGATAGCTGGCCAACCAGCCACATAATCCACAAACTCTACATGCTTTTCGTCAACCACCCTCCTTGCAGTCGTAGACCACACGTAGTACAACGACGTCTCCAGGGAATGTCCGACGTACACAGCCAATTCCGATGTATTCGAACGACTCTTGTGGCTTCCCAGGTGTCGGTAGCAGAGACATCCAAAGACGTGCCAAAACGAGATGTGAGGCAACGCACGGTTGAAGAACATCTCATACCGTGGCTTGCCCCCATTGTAGGGAACAGCGTTGATGATGAAGACTGCATGAAGAGCAGCATAGCCCAAAAACTGGTAAGGTACACATCGTGCCAGCATCAACGCCCTTGCAATTCGAAACACCTGCTTCAACCAGGACTCTGCAATTGCATTCTTATTAGGATCGTACTTGCCCCGTAGAGGTAGAACTCCCTTAGCTCGCAGATGGTCATGCAGTGCAGTTGAAATCCACTCCCCATCCGAACGAAATTGCTTCGGTTTAGCACCAGCATGCGTTTTGCCCAATGCCATGACATAACGTAGATGACCCACGCATACCTCAGCCGTCCTCTCACGTAACAGGAACGCAAACAAGCAGCGAGTAGCATCATCCACAAACAAAAGCAGATAGTTGTAGCCATTGTAGACCGGACGGGGAATTTTCCAGTACTGTCCCCACTCAATCCTTGTCCGGCGCGAGACATAACCGTCAGATGTGCTCCGGTATATGACGGTTTGAACGTAGAGTGCGTAAGTTGGCACACGACACACTTCCCATGCTTACTGTAGCCCGCGAGACCACCCACATCAACCACATCCCAGTCGTGCTTATGCGCTCTTACCAAGGACGCCGTAGGCTTAGGACCCAAATGCCCATACAAATCATGAAGAAAGTGACCACTCACCTTGAACGGTACCTGTTGTTGCTTAGGTAGCCCAGAGTAGAGAGCCGAGCCCACATCCTTTGCATTCCCAGGCAGAAATCGGTAGCGTAGACTATCCAGTTGAAGCTCACCGACCATAATTTTATCCTCATCCGCAATACAGGTGCACTCCTTCCTTGATACAAAGAAGCCTGCCCCTTGTAGGTGTGTAGAATACCCTTTTACCTGTAGACGCCCAGCCGAGACCAGCCCAACGTAGATATCTGGAGTCACATAGTATTACGCTGGATCCAACCTATTACTAAGGTAAGCCTCCTTGCCTTGCCCATCACGGCCAGCCACAACAGCCTTACCATACTTGTCCAGACGCTGTCCCCCAAGGCCATCGACCACCACAGGTAATCCCTCCTTGACTGGCGAAGCCAAATATGATGAGCTGGGCACATGATCGTGTGTAGCGGCACTGTTGAGGCACCATTTGGTCGAGATGGAAGCCGCATGACAAGGTACACAATCCCCCGTCCCCCCCACAACATAGAGCGAGGGCCCACCTCCACCATTCACTTGACCTCCTGGCGACGAATCATTCGCACTCCCAGTAGGCAACCCGACTCCTCCTGACGAAGCCAAAGCTGTAGCCTGCGACGAAGCCGAATGGTAGCCCCAGACGAAGCAGGTCCACTCACCCCTTGAGTCGCAGACCCAGTCGTAGACCCAGACGACGCCGAAGACAAGACGCCCGTCACTGAGAATTCTACATCCGATGAAGCCGCTTCACTGTCCCCCACAGAACGATTGGAGACCAGCTTCGGTAGAGGCCTAGGCACGACATGAGGCCTCTCCCCCAAACCGATCTCAACCGCTCAACAGGGATAGGCTAAGGTCGGTAGCCCAACGGTGCACAGACAAACATCCTGTAATAGCGAGCCATCGCCCTTCTATAATCTTGTAGGTCGATGAAATCCAACGCCCACGGTCCGAGCAGCCCCGCAGGTAGTCTCCCAGAAGGAAGTTGTGGTCGCCCATATGATTCCTCTTTGATCTTACGCATGAACGCCACAATAACATCCAGCTCTGGACAAGGCGGCTCCACACGACCATCATCCCCAATCCCATAGCATCCCAGGTGATTCTCCATCTCAAGCCAAGGTATGACAGAGTCGTTGTAGTCAAAAGGACGGACAAGAGTATCCCTGTCTCGTAGGACCATCTCAGCAAAATACTGCTCCAACGACTGATAACGACGATCGCCCAAAGCCCTTCGTCCCGAAGCAGGAGGCGGATTCAAGACCATCGTCTTGGCAGACGAGTAACGCCGCACCAGCTCATCATCAACCCCGGGTCGTCCTCATCCGGAGCACTAGGACCCACCCGAATGCGGTGATCCAAGCTCTCGTCCTCGTCATCGGACCCCAGTGGAAGCGCCGGTCCTTCTCTAACGTTCCGAGGCAGAAGTGAAGGCCCCCCTTCCCGGTAACGAATCAACCTGTGCCACAAAAGAGCAGCAACCGCATGCGACTTGATGGAATGCCCCAGGCCCGTTCGATTGCTCCGCAACTCCGCACGCATGACACCAACCCGCACTGGGCTGCTCCTCACCACGGTACAGTAGGTTAGATGCTTCGGTTGATCCTGCTGCTGACAAAGGTCCAAACAGTAGTACACCACGAAGCAGTTGTCACACTGGAACGTGTCCACAGGGTCGCTGCCACAGTGTTCACAGACCTTCCTTGGCTCGTTCCCCGTCTCCTGGGCCTCCTCACACTGACGACAGTCGAACTCCCACCAGTTCCGCTCCGGAAACAAAACAGAAGTACTGCTGCCAATAAAACATATCATAAGCATCCCCATGGTTCAGTACCCAATCCACATACTTTGCAGAAACACCAATCGTGGAGCTCCGATATCACGCTGCGGCGCCGGCTCAGGCACCCAATGATCCAATGGCGGCTGTCGATTGAGCAAACCCGCCGCACAAACCACAGGGTCCCCATCGTAACGTGTCACCACATCACCCGGTCGCCCCCCAGAGACCACACCGGTAATCTCTCGTACCACGCGAATCCATTCATCACCGTCCCACCAACTGTAATTCTGATTCAGGGCAGCAGACCGTTCGCTCCCCGTCGACGCCCATTCGCGCTTGGAGTCCCCCCCAGTTCGAGGCGCCACCTGCAAAGACGAAGCTGACCCCGAAGAGGAAGCCAACCCCGACACCCCCGACGACGAAGCCACCACAACCGATGACGAAGCCGGTAAGGATGACAAACGCTCTTCCGATGGCCCGACAGCCACTCGACCCTCCACATCCATGACGTCCACCGAAGAAGCCCCAACCAGAGAGACATCATCCAGCCCCAGCAGCTACAACCCGGTCCCGCTGGTGTCCATCTTCCATGGGCACATCATCCTAGGGCCTAGGCGACCCCGGCTGAAGTTCAGCAACTCGATCCGGCCTATAACACTCCATATATTCGTCGTAGCGTCGCTTGGCCAAGGCCTGCTTAACACAGACATTGCCGTGGTACGTGAAAAAATATCGGTTTATCTCCGGAATGTAGACAGCAAAACGCTGGACCCTCAGGCACCGCCTGTCCCCACTCGTAAGGGCCGAGCATTGGTTGCCCTGCCCCTCTCACCCCTGGGTCATCGACCCATCGCAGGCGTATCTTCCAGTCCCCTTGTTGAACGAATCCCCACGAACCCGGGCCCGAAGAACCCCCCTTGGCGTCCCCACTCCCGGTCATCATGTAGAGCGATCCCCCAGGCGGAAAGTACGGAGGGTAAGACGAAAACGGATCCTCATCAACCACGACAGTCGTAGCTCCAGTCGCCGCACACAGAGACGCCGCAGGCTTGGAGTCCATCGTCTTGCCCTTACGCTGAGTAGCAATACGTTTCAGTAAAGTGGCGAACTTAGTCTTTAGTTCAGGGCAGTCCTTTCCCTTATGAGACTTGTGCGCCTGACTTTTCTGGTATAAACACTGGTTGGTACACTCGAAAAACCGATGTTTTGGCTCACATTTGCCGCAAGCAAAACAACACTTGCCACCATTCCCAGTCTGGCCACCACCCGGTCCACCATTTCCGTTACCACGTTGACCATCACCGTTCCGAGTACCATCGCCCTTTCCCTTCCATCCACCTTTGCCCTTCCCACGCTGCTTCCCATCACCAGCCTGACGTTGCTCCCGGCCATACACATCAGCGAAGGACACGAACACAGAACCATCACCGGTCTGCTGTTGCTTCGCCCCTCCCCGGGCCTCCCACATCCGAACCTCCTTCAGGAAGCTCGTCTTGAAGCAGTCGAAGTCCAGTCCCGTCCTCCTCATCTGGGCCCGGTATAACTCCTCCCATGACTTGATCCCAGCCAGAGCATTCAGCGAGATGCCAAGACGCGTCATAGGCTTGATCTCATCTCCCCCATCCAGGTGGAGACGATCGCAGCGTTTCACGAACTCCGTCAGCTGCGACGGCAGATCTCTCTGCAGATTGAAACGAAAGTTTGTCAGAAAACATTGCTCCGCAAGCAACTCCTCCTGAGTGCTGCCCTTATACCGCTCAGCCAAGCATTTGACCAGCTTACTGGGGACCATCGGTCGCTCTTCCGACAACGGCCTGGCCAGCAACTTCGCAGTGCCAGACAAACACAGGTAGATGAAAGAGAAGACCTCCTGTCTAGCTCGTAGTACTGTGTCCTCCTCCAAGTCCGATAGGTTGATATGCTTTGCATCCGTAGGCAGAGCCCGTGAGGAACTCGAAGACTTCCCCGACTCCGCCTGCTTGCGATCCTGTTCCTTGTCTAACATTAGTTTCCTTTGTTTATAATAAAGCAAACACTGGTCCAACTCCAGCAGTAGGTGCTCGCGATGCTTGCCAGCGAGGTATGTAGTGATTTCATGGTATGCGTCCCTCCACTTCCTCGTCCCATGCTCGCCGCTGAAGCGATGCTCCTTCGCCACTGTCAGTGTAGTAGTCGTAGACTTCTCCGATGACGCAGAATCAAACGCAGAAAGGTTGGAGTCATAACCCTGATAGATGTAACAATCTATATAATACCGGACGTAACTTTAAAGGACACTTTGTGGTTCTACTGAAATGCGAGAACTGAATAACTTTAATGGTAGTAATAACAAGATTAGATGGAGGTAATCGCAAAACTGAAAATAAAACAATAATATTATGACTTATACTGGATTATGTATGAACACCTAATAATATGGTCAACATTCCCTTCATCAGGCACTGAATGCCAATTAGTAGTAACTACCGGCTGACCGGCCTAGTGATTAATATGACTGATTTACTAACTAATGGTATGTCAATACTCTCAGTTTATGAGTTCGGGTCGTACAGATGTAAGTCAATATAGTATTACTCAAACAATACGTAACAGAAATGCAAACGAAATGACAGAAAGAAAGAAGAACATGTTCATGGTATAATAAACGATAATGTCCAAGTCCGCGCTCTGAAATAAATCGTGCCATAAAAGGCCGCAAGGTCTAACGAGTTATGAGGTCAAAAGCGCAATTGAAGGATGGGACAGGAAAGCGAAAACAAAGTCGCAGGTGTCAGTCCAAAAGCGGGGTAGCATTGATGGTCGGCGTCGGTGGGCACATGACAGGAACCCAATCAGCGAAGAATGGCGAAACAAGACAAAACCAACTTAGCAAACGAATTGGAAAGATCAGTGGGTTTAGGGGCTGGCAGTAGAAAAACATGATCGATGCAAAAAATTTGCTAACACTTCCCGTAGAGGGGTATAAACTATCAAAGAGTTCCTATACTGGGACAGGAAAGGAAGATAGAAAAAAATTAAATCTATATCAATTGGATGTCTTTTCCATCAAGAACCATTACTACACATTCAAAATAAAGTTCGATACAATTTTGACTCGTGGGTTACTGAACCCACCTCTTCCTCATCAAAGCGAGAACCAAGTCTGATACAAAATAAAAGGTTTCCCACGCTTATTGACGTAAGCGTTCCAACAAACCGAAAAAGAAGAGAAGACGCAAAAACGAACCGGAAGCCGTAGTCGTTATTGTAGTTGTCGTTGGGTCAGTTTATAGTCATGCAGGACTATTTGTCTATTAGTCGTCGGATCTCAAAGGGGCAAAGAATGTCCGTCGCCAAGCCAAAACGAAGCCTAAAAGTCACACAACTCCTTTCACGAGCTGCAGAGAGGAAGAACAATGAACGCTGAACAATATTGAAGAAAAAGGGAGGACAGGGGAACAAAGGACTTCCCTGTTCTGGTGTGCGTTCCGGGTATACGTACACACACATAAACCGAAGGTCGAATGCTCACTGCAATCATCTGCAGAAGATGATGGGCAGCAGGAGTACAGAGGGAGCAAAAAGAACAAATGCTTTCCTGTCAGTGTATGTTTTAAGGACAAACATACAAACACGGAGGCCAAAGCGGTGAACGTCGCCAGGCCAAGCTTCCCCAAAGTAGTGGTCGTAGTAGTGGTACTAGGGTCCCAAACGAGGCGAGTTAGGTAGCCCAAATGAAATCGAAAAAGATGGGGGTCATGCTGCGAGGCCAGAGGAGGCGACGTCACCACTCTATCTACATAAAAGGTTGAAAGAGAGAGGAAGCCATAGGTAGGTAGGAATGTCTGTCTATACATCTCTCTCTTTGTGATGATGTTGTCACATTCCAACGAAACATAAGTGAACAAAGAAAAACAATCCAAACTACACAAATAACATGTAATATGAGCATGAATAACAGACAAATGCTTGAAGACACGATGAGAGAACGTATGTGGAAAAGGTTCAAGTGAAAATGACAGTGTGTCAGGCATATCGTATACTTGACACCACAGACCTGACAAAATGTTCGTGTGTGAAAGCATGTCACAACATAACAACGTTTGATGTAACAAACACACATATGACGTTGAACATTCATTCACACACAAAAATGCTTTGAAATGCATGTGTACTCAGATGAGCATATGTCTGTAGAAATGGGACATAGTGTGTGTATGTCTTTGTCGTTGTCTAGTATGTCTCTACTGCTGTCTGTGTTTGTCTCTCTCTATCTGTCTATATTTCACTCTTTCACTCTCATTTCTTTCTTGTGAGTCTATTACTCCTTGCGTGCGTGTGTGAGTGTGTGTCTCTACACTTTTCACTTTCGTCTGTACGAAATTCTCAAACTCACTCTGACTTTCATGTGATTCTGTGAGCAGTTCTGTCTCAGCTCTCCCTGTCTGAGCCTCTATTCTGTTTCGTGACACTGTCTGTCTGTTTGTCGTAGTGCTGTAAGAGTCTGTCTTTTCGTCTCTTATTTCTTCCCCTCCTATTTCGTCACTATATCTAAAACAAATATCCTGCCTATCGTATTCTATTATCGTTGAAGTTTGCCCCCGAAGGGCACGAGGGAGCTCAGGTTGATGTTCTAAAGGGGCACGTCGGTCGCCCAAAACAGGATCGAAGGAGCCGAGTAGCCCAGTGTATCTTGTTGGTGTTGCCAAACGATTCACAACTCCAGTCTTCAAAGTTGGAAGGGGGGGTGGGGCTAATGTAGGCAGCGGAGGAGGTCTTCTCCTTGGCAAAGCGGGTAGGGGGCAGTTAGGCGCTGGCGGGGCTTTCTTAACATGTCGTTGAGCAGTAGCAGGCTTGCCCAGGTCGTCGCCATCGTGGAACATCTGTTCAGCATTCATTTGTGGGAAAGCAAGCAATATCATCGAAATGCTTCCCTGTTTGGGGTCTGTGTTCGGACAGACCCACCGTAGACGCAGTCACGACTGCAAAGTGCTCTCTGCACCCAGTCGGCGTAGCCAGCCGAACGCTCTTGGCCGCTGCTTGTTCAGTCTTCATAGTTGCATCCGTCGTCGATGCCATCGCCACTTCCACTGTTCTCTCAGCTCCTCACGCGTCTCGTGGAGAGCTAGATGGCCAGTAGGAAGTCCATGCAGCACTTCACCTTGCTGGTGGGAAGCTGTCTCGTTGTCGTCGTTGACAATTCCGTTTTGATGGTACTCATCTCCATCGTTCGTGACCAGCTCATCACCCTTCTGGTGGGAAGCTGCATTTCCATCGTTCGTGACCAGCTCATCACCTTCTGGTGGGAAGCTGCATCGTCAGTAGGTAGTCCATTCGGCACCTCACCCTTCTGGTGGAAAGCAGTGTCGTAGATTGAAGGTCCAACGCCATCCAGCACCTCACCCTTCTGGTGGAAAGTTGTGTCGTAAAAAAATTAAAATCGTTGTCTAGCAGTATCTCGTGATAGCTATAGGAGTCGTCGTCATCAAATTCTCTGCTCTCCCGTATCTCGTGATAGCTATAGAGGCCGTGCTCTGCGAATTCTGCTCTCCCGTCGTCGTCGTCGTTGTCGCTGACGCTGTCGTTGATGTTTCGAAGTCATCGAAGAGATGGTCGAAATCGAAGAGCTTCAAAGTAAAAAACCGAACCGCCGTGCGCGAGGCATCATAACGTATTGTTACTTAATCGACACGGTATTTACACCGAGTAAAACATATACTTAGTCATTAGAATGACTTTGAATATATCGGTAAAATACTTTAATGAAAGGAAGGTACAACAACTAGCTGTGAGGGAGCGTGCCTGGCTGCGTGCCTAGCTGAAGTCTGTACGGAAGTACGGGTAAGATAGGGCGCGCTCTGAACAGTTTGTACCTTTACAAACATGTGATTCACGGCATCACAAGAGATGAAAAAGCTATGAGTCAGAGACAGGAGAAACTAATAAAGTGACACTGATATAAATGATATTGGTAATTGAAAACTGTGTTTCGTAGATATTGGCAATTGCCAACTGTGTCCGTAAATAACGGTATAAATGGCTGTTACGACTGTTAAGGATTTTCCGTGTAAACACCGAATATGTTGTCCTCATTGGTGAATATAATACTGGTTACGGATTAATATTCTAAATATATTCCAGATGATTATAATTGAAATATATGGAATAACAATATAATAGCAATAATAATGATAACAACAATAATGATAATAATGATAATAGTGCTTCTCTGTCAATGGCTGATGCATTTCTGCACATGCGCCTCCATCGTCTCACCCGTGAGGGGAGTACGAAGAATTGACGATAAGCTCTAATGACACCCCCGCAAGGGCAGTTCCAACACTTCCAGACGGGCCGGTATGTTCAATGAAAATACTGGTCCAGACGGATCGGTATGTTCAATGAAAATATTGGTGGCACCGACGGGAATCGAACTGGCGACAGGGCCCAGATAGTAGAACTTGACCACTGGGCTATCACGGTGTCCATTAATAATAATAATAATAATAATAATAATAATAATAATAATAATAATAATAATAATAATAATAATAATAATAATAATAATAGGAATAACCTCGGCTTAGTGCAGTCTTGCCCTCAGGAGCTCCATCGGTGGCCCCGATCATCAGGCGAGAGACTGACACGGGGGGGTGGAGGACCTCGAACAAGGGTATTGGAGGCTTATGTCCGTTGAGGATATGCCATTAGCTGCATTAGTACGCCTCAGATATAGTAAATAATAATAATAATAATAATAATAATAATAATATATATATATATATTGATCTGTCATGGCTGAGCCCGAGGGCCATGCGCCTCCATCCCTCGACCCAACAGGGACTACAGTGAGTATGTTGGGGAGGGAAGAGTGACTCTAACCATCCTGCATAGAAGGCCCCAAAAGGAAGTCCCTACTACCCACACAGTGTCGGGTACCTTGCAGGAAATCAACTACAAATGATTGATCTTCCCCGCGTGAGAGCTCCACCAGACTGGGTAGGTCCCGCATGGAGGTACTCACAGGGGTAGCAGACATTTCATGCGGTCTGCCAGCGCATGAGGACGTTTTGTGGTAAGTATCTGGGACGCCTCGAAACCCGTCACCACCCCTAGATCGCGGAATGTAAATACCCCTTTGATCCCACGTGGTGTATGTCTTATAAAAAACAACACAACGACATGGCCTCGGAACCAACACAACAACATAGCATCGGAACCCACATCGACATAGCTTCGAACCCACACAACAACAGAGCCTCGGAACCAACACAACTACATAGCCTCGGAACCAACACAACAACATAGCATCGGAGCCAACACAACGACATAGCCTCGAAACCAGTGGGAAGAGGCCCAACCACCTCCTCTTCCAGTGGGGTGCCATACTGTGCACCCCTCCATAATAATAATAATAATAATAATAATAATAATATTAATAATAATAATAATAATAATAATAATAATAATAATAATAATAATAATAATAATAATAATAATAGTGTATCTAGTGTATCTCCTGCCAATTGCTGAGCCAAAAGGCCATGTGCATCCAGTCCTCCATTCCATAAGGAAAGTCTCCACACCAATCGGTGGAATAAAGGAAGTGACTGCATAGAACATTACTCTAGGAGCTTTATACCAATCAGCCCATGGAAAGGACCGATGGCCTATGTACTCCCTAATAATAATAATAATAATAATAATAATAATAATAGTGCTTCTCTGTCAATGGCTGATGCATTTCTGCACATGCGCCTCCATCGTCTCACCCGTGAGGGGAGTACGAAGAATTGACGATAAGCTCTAATGACACCCCCGCAAGGGCAGTTCCAACACTTCCAGACGGGCCGGTATGTTCAATGAAAATACTGGTCCAGACGGATCGGTATGTTCAATGAAAATACTGGTGGCACCGACGGGAATCGAACTGGCGACAGGGCCCAGATGGTAGAACTTGACCACTGGGCTATCACGGTGTCCATAATAATAATAATAATAATAATAATAATAATAATAATAATAATAATAATAATAATAATAATAATAGTGTACCTCCTGCCGATTGCTGAGCCAAAAGGCCATGTGCATCCAGTCCTCCATTCCATAAGGAAAGTCTCCACACCAATCGGTGGAATAAAGGAAGTGACTGCATAGAACATTACTCTAGGAGCTTTATACCAATCAGCCCATGGAAAGGACCGATGGCCTATGTACTCCCTAATAATAATAATAATGATAATAATAATAATAATAATAATAATAATAATAATAATAATAATAATAATAATAATAATAATAATAATAACAATAATAATAATAATAATAATAATAATAATAATAATAGGCTTCCTCAGACTATAGCATCAGATCCAGATCCTGGACATGTGCGTCCATTGGGTCAC
Source organism: Paulinella micropora (assembly GCA_019918135.1). NCBI lineage: Eukaryota > Cercozoa > Imbricatea > Euglyphida > Paulinellidae > Paulinella > Paulinella micropora. The sequence goes on along the minus strand of WBZZ01004779.1, from coordinate 52,738 downwards.
CGGGGTTAGCCGATCCCAACGCATTGTCAGAACACCAAACAGACATAGCAGCAACAGCAGGGGCAGATGGGGGCTGTGAAGTGCATGAAGAGCTAGATGCGAGGGTGTTAGCTGAAGAGAAGAACTCGGAGACACTACGCTGCGCTCCCGAACACCTCTCTCTAGCCAGGACGTCCACACTGCGCGGACTGCCGCGCCGCGCAACATCAACGTCACTTGGGAGAGAGGGTGCGACAGAAGCTGATGGAACCTCAGTGAGATCAATCACCTCCTCGTCCCCATCCTCCTCCCTTTTACCCTCCCTAGCAGACCAACGCTCAGACACACATGATCCAAACAACACATCCAACTTTGGAGGGGGACGCAACGCTGTAACCCCTAACAACGCAGCAAGCCTAAAGTTACTGCGGAAGCGCGACTTCCCCTGAAAAAACTTACAAAACAATCGTGATTGATCCACAGGCGACATATCATCCCAACCCTGCCGCACAGAGCCCTCCCGCTCCCGCCCAAGCAACACTTCCTCCACCACAACCTCACCGCCTACGACCTCACCACCCTCCTCACTCCCTCCATCCCCCTCAGCACCCCCCACAGCCATGCCACCGAGCCTCTGCATACTCAGCAACAGCTGCTTACGTCTCGCCTCATGCATGGGGCAATCCCATAAGAAGTGCGCAAGGGACTCATTGACATCATCATGACAACAGAAGCAGCGAGGGGATATGCCACTGACCAACTTGCTGCCGAAGGCAGTTGTTGCAGCTGAGCAACCTTCTCCGAAGCAGATTATAATGCGCATCATCAAGGGCTGCCCATCTTGGGAACTCCTTAGTTCCAAAGACTTGTCTTAGGATGACTCACAGGCCATCAGTAAGATCGCTGCCTGCCTCTCGCTTGTCCCACATCAGTTGCTGTACCATCTTGACGTCCTGCCGAAGGGCCCACTTGTCCACAGTCGAGCTCCAACCCTCGAGGTCCTTCTCTGAGCTATTTAGGAGCTCCTGAAGCCCTTGTTGTAGATCCATTGAGCCACTGATAGCGCCTTCGGCCTCCGCAGTCCAGTCGGATTTGACTTGAGATGCGATGACAGGAAATCGCTCCTCCGGTAGAACACGCAGCCGTCCATAGAACTTCAGTTGCGCCGCCCGCCGCAAACGCTCCGCACTCAAAGAGCGCGCCAGAAAGAGTGTAATCGACTTGCTTGTCTTAGGGCTGATGCCGAGAATCATCCTCACGGGGCGCAGCATTGCTGCCTCCAGCTTGGTGAGCTGCGATACGGGGGCACGCCAGACATCGAAGGCGTACTTCAGCTTGGCTCCCACAAGTTGATTCCAGCACATGAAGCGATACCTAGCTTGTATCTCACCTGCACACCACAAAGAGTACCAACCTGCGGTGGCGACTTCAGTGACACGCGTAGCCCGCAGGGCCTGCTCCTTCGACTTCAGGTCGTCGGTGATAACCACTCCCAGGTACTTGTACTGACTGGTGACACAAAGCTTCTGGCCGCGAAACCACACCACGGGCTCACCTCGCTCCCTGATACTTGGTCGTTTTGCCTTGCTCGACGTGTAAATGGGCATGATTTCCGTCTTGCCGGGCTTCAAGTTGACTTCCAGCCGGTAATCTTCCGCGAACTTGGCCACAACATTGACCATCTTCTGGAGCTCGGTGCGACTGTGAGCGATGAGGGCCACGTCGTCCGCGTATAGAAGTGCCTTGATGTCGTTCAGCCGCTTCACATCCGTGATCTTGAGGGCACTCGCCAGCCGATCACACAGCTCATCCATAAAGACGTTGAAGAGTGTGGGAGAGAGAGGGGACCCCTGTTGGACGCCTATACCCTCCAGTACTTCGGGGGTGAGTGCTCCATCAACTAGCACTTGCGACGAAGTCTGCTCGTAGCACCTGCGTAGCGTGCGCCAGAGCTTGCCCCTTACACCCAGCTTCCAGAGCCTCTCAAATAGGCCATCTCTCCAAACAGACGGGAAAGCCTTGCGTAGATCGACGAACAGGACATACGACTCCCGCTTCTGCTGCTGACGCCCCTTCAACCTCTGCCAAAGGGTAAAGACCTGATCCGTAGTGCGACGCCCCGGGCGGAAGCCTCCCTGCTCTGGACGTAGCTTATCCGGGCCATCCACGAAGAGCGTTAGACGAGTAGCTAATAAGGACAGATACAGCTTACCAAGGCAACTGATCATCGAGATATCCCTCCAGTTGTCAGGATCCGTAGGATCCCCACCCTTGGGGATATTGACGATGATTCCCTTGCCCCAAGCTTTTGGAGTCCTCTCGGCTTCTCGAATCCAGTTGAAGTACTGCGTTAAGTAGCCATTGATGTAGGCGCCGCCATACTTGAGCATCTCGTTCTTCACTTTGTCCTCGCCACAAGCTTTGTGGTTATTCAGGGCACGTTGCCTTGCAAGGACCTCCTCTTGCGTGAACGGCTTGTCCAGCTCTTCGCAAGTGTCTTCACCTACTTCGTGTTCCTTCATAGCCCGTGCCACCTCATCTCTGAAGCGATCGTTCCAGTGGAACTGCCACTTAGCTTCGGCTTCCTCCCACTCCAGCGAGCCTGCTTCTGCACAGCACTCCACCACAACAGCCGCACTAGCCGGATTTTCCCGTGGCTTCACTGAATTTTTCCGAAATTCCTCCCACCGAGCGATCTTTTCCGGCAGCGTACACGCCAGTGAGCCATCCTCCCTTTGCACCGGCGCGGAGACCTTCGTTCTGCGTGCCCCGCCAAGCCGCTTCGCGAGTAGCCAAAAGCGCTTTGAGGATTGCTCGCGTTGACATTTGACCGCTTCTTCCTGCACTTGCTCGAAGGAGGCGGACTTCTTGGCCCGAGTTGCCTTCCGAGTTTGCTTGCGGAGCCGTAGCCAATTCAGACGGGCTTCCGCATTCGATTCATCCCTCCTGTATGCTGCGTAGGCCTCCCGGCGCTGTTGAATGAGCTCCTTTAGCTCCCCGTCGAACCAATTGTTGGTGAAACGGGGTCGTATACATCTGGAGCCAAGGACCCGGTGCGCCGCCATTCGGAAGGAATGCGCCACTCGCTCGGTGACGTCATCTACCACCCGTTGGCTGTCGGCACCACCCGATAGGTCAAGCTCAGGCAGCTGATGCACTCCAAGCTTCTGTAGACAATGCTGGAATACGTCATCGAACTTGTCGCGTAGATAATCCAGCGCTTGCTTCGCAGCGTGATCATTACCCGAGACAGCACCAATAAGCTTATCAACACGAAAGGACCTGTAAGGTTTCGCAGCCCGCTTTGGTCGGCGCTGGCCGCTCCACGTCAGTTCGGCCCATACTGCCTTGTGGTCCGTATCAAGATCATCTTCGCATACTCCGAACTTTGCTCCAGATGCCAAGCCAGGCGACGCGAAGATGTAATCGAGGAGGTGCTTGCCTGTGCCCATGCAGCGCTGCTCACACCGGGACCACCAGTAGGACCCTTCCACTGGGCACGAGAAGCCGCTCAGATTTCGCAGGCCCGTAGCGACGAGGACAGCCGCGAGTCTCTTGCCGTTCTCCAAGCGTACCGGTGCTCCCTTATCATCGACCTCCCCGTGCTGACCGACGATGCCCTCCTCTTTTTGGCTGCATGCCGGCCCGAGCTTCGCGTTGGCATCCGCCACCGTGACCACAAGACCTTTGGCTCTCCAAAAAAGCTATAGCTGCCTGCCAGGCCGCATACGCCTCTGACGACTCTTCTTCCTGCGTTTCCTGGGGAAAGTAGCCGTTGCCCACATAGATATCCTGAGCGCCGGTAACACCCGAGGCGATACGCAGCCACACTTGCTGCCGGTGGTCGACGGGGGCTGACACCAGGTTGCAATACGGACCAAGGAAGTTAGCCACCGTGAATAGAACCCCACCCTTGCAGCGATTTTTCTCGCTGACCTCCGCAGGTTTTCCAAAAATCCGGAATCAATCCAGGCTGCATTTGGAAAGTTGCTTCTTGCCCATGCGGTGCTCCTGAGCCCCGATGACTAGCCAGCCCTCGTGCTTGTAGAATGATGCCCATTCCGCCGTGCCTACGTTGTCGTATCCCGTTTTACCCTGTCAGTTGTGACTCGCGACGAGTAGCTTGAAGCCGGTATCGAACTGCTTGGAGCGGTGCTTCTTGGCTCGTTTCCGGACCCGACGGCCGCGCTTGGCTTCCGCCCTCGTGCTGCCCCCCTCTGCAGGTGCTTGCGCAGGTTGGTCCCCCACTGCACTGGCCGCCGAATGCAGGGGCACCACATACACATCAGCACACTCAGACACACACTTAGGTGCATCGGCAGCCAATTCCGAAGACACCACCTGCACATCATCGACACATTCTTCATGCAGAGGCAAGACGCGATATCCCGTCGCAGCTTCCTCCTTCCGGACCGCCGCTTTCCCACACAGATGGATGCGAATAAGCCTTCGGACACGTTCCCTGTCCCTGAACCTGCGCCCAAGGGCCACATTGACCCCTCTGCCAAAGAATTTGAGATGTTTGAGTTGCTGCAACGCCGTCTGCCTGCTGTCATCGTCCTCGTAGACCAGCTCCAGGTGACGAGACATTCGCTGGCCTTGCCGCTCCATTACCGGGACCACCAGACCAAGACCGCTCATTTTGGAGGCGATCTCCTGTAGATTGGCGCGTTCTGAGAGCCCCAGACAATCAGATTACGCCCGTCCTTGTCGTACCGATCTACCCGCCGGTACCGTCGAGGCGGCGGTGCCATCTGCCATATAGCGCCGCTCGCCTTATGTTGAAGCGCCGACCCGTGTGCCAGGTTTGGGGAGGAAGGATGAGGCGCAGCTAAGATAGCCTCTCCACGTGGTTCAGGAATTCCGTCATATACGCGAGCCCTCATCCTCCCATCCTGGGACATCGGGCCAGAGCCTGTCGAAGAGGCATTCCCACGGGGATTGTCCAGGTCTTCGGCGATTCTACCCTGTCCCATAAGGGCCACAGTGGTAGCTCCGTGCTTCGCGTATTTGTAATCCATTGAGAGTAGTAGACGGCCAATGTCACTGGCCATCACCGCCGCGCCTCTTTACGCCGAGGAAAGCGCCCGCCCATGCAAATAGCATCGGCGGTATCTGCAACACACACTACACGCATTTCCGCCGGTGTCACTGGACGCTGCCGCGTCGCTTCGTGCCCTTCGGCGCCCGCCAGCACCCCAGCGTCGCCAGAACCTGCCTCACGCGCTACACACACTCTCCATCGCATCGCCAACGCCTCTACTCTCATGCCATATGGACTTTCAGCAGCTCCTAACAATACACATCATGAGGTACGGGTGTCCCCGAGTGGAGCCAGATCGGACGGCGTGCCGCTGAAACTCCTTCCCCCACGTGGGTATAGAAGGCGCGAACCTAGCGGTACCTATAGGGTCTTACAGACAAGTATAGTAATCCCAGCCGAAGCTGCTCAGTTAGAAATGCAACGGTGGAGGGTGTGACTGCATGGGGCAAGGCACGGCAACGCAGCAAGGCACTGGCAAGGCATTGGGACCGACTGAAGCCCCTCTCCAACGTGCGCGTCATCATGTATTCCAGTTATGCAACCCCGAAGAAGCGAAGATAGGGAGGAGACAAAACCCAGATAGGATGAAGATAGGATTAACATGAAGCCGAAATGGAGCCGAGTTGGAACAGGCCAACTCGGCCCCATCTCGGCTCAATGTGAATCCTATCTTCAACCCATCTCGGTACTGTTTCCTCCCAATGCTCACCTCAACAAGATCACCAAACCGGAACTGGAAGCCCCCAGGCATTTACTCGGCAGGAAATTCGGCGAAAATGGGCTAACCAGGAAACCAGACCCAACCCAACAGCCAAGAAAAACGAGCCAACCAACAATCCAACAGACAACCCCACAACCTGCCTGGCCGAACCCCTACCGAGTAATGCCCAGTTGAGAGTTGCGCATATCCCGGTGACCGCCCTCCCCAAGCGGTCACCTTCGTGGGGAGAGGCCCAACCACCTCCTCTTCCCATGGAGTGCCATCTTGTGCACCCCTCCATAATAATAATAATAATAATAATAATAATAATAATAATAATAATAATAATAATAATAATAATAATAATAATAATAATAATAATAATACTTTACTTTATCTGAGGCGTACTGATGCAGCTAATGGCATATCCTCAACGGACATAAGCCTCCAATACCCTTGTTCGAGGTCCTCCACCCCCCCGTGTCAGTCTCTCGCCTGATGATCGGGGCCACCGATGGAGCTCCTGAGGGCAAGACTGCACTAAGCCGAGGTTACTAGAGCTGCCTCGAAACCCCACCCATAACAAGCTGGTGTCTGCTGGGTCCTGGGCTATCAACCAGCATATGCGGAGTTTAAGATCTTTTACGCGCGCAACGACCCTCCTCCCCAGCATCTACCACCAAAGGGTTATGAGTTGGCGTCACAGTTTAACGCCTTGAGGCCATTGGGCTGAATAATAATAATAATAATAATAACGATAATAATAGTGTATCTCCTGCCAATTGCTGAGCCAAAAGGCCATGTGCATCCAGTCCTCCATTCCATAAGGAAAGTCTCCACACCGATCGGTGGAATAAAGGAAGTGACGGCATAGAACATTACTCTAGGAGCTTCATACCAATCTGCCCATGGAAAGGGACCGATGGCCTATGTACTCCCTAGTAATAATAATAATAATAATAATAATAATAATAATAATAATAATAATAATAATAATAATAGTGCTTCTCTGTCAATGGCTGATGCATTTCTGCACATGCGCCTCCATCGTCTCACCCGTGAGGGGAGTACGAAGAATTGACGATAAGCTCTAATGACACCCCCGCAAGGGCAGTTCCAACACTTCCAGACGGGCCGGTATGTTCAATGAAAATACTGGTCCAGACGGATCGGTATGTTCAATGAAAATACTGGTGGCACCGACGGGAATCGAACTGGCGACAGGGCCCAGATGGTAGAACTTGACCACTGGGCTATCACGGTGTCCATAATAATAATAATAATAATAATAATAATAATAGTGCTTCTCTGTCAATGGCTGATGCATTTCTGCACATGCGCCTCCATCGTCTCACCCGTGAGGGGAGTACGAAGAATTGACGATAAGCTCTAATGACACCCCCGCAAGGGCAGTTCCAACACTTCCAGACGGGCCGGTATGTTCAATGAAAATACTCCAGACGGATCGTTACGTTCAATGAAAATACTGGTGGCACCGACGGGAATCGAACTGGCGACAGGGCCCAGATGGTAGAACTTGACCACTGGGCTATCACGGTGTCCAATAATAATAATAATAATAATAATAATAATAATAGTGTACCTCCTGCCGATTGCTGAGCCAAAAGGCCATGTGCATCCAGTCCTCCATTCCATAAGGAAAGTCTCCACACCAATCGGTGGAATAAAGGAAGTGACGGCATAGAACATTACTCTAGGAGCTTTATACCAATCAGCCCATGGAAAGGACCGATGGCCTATGTACTCCCTAATAATAATAATAATGATAATAATAATTATAATAATAATAATAATAATAATAATAATAATAATAATAATAATAGTGCCTCTCTGTCAATGGCTGATGCATTTCTGCACATGCGCCTCCATCGTCTCACCCGTGAGGGGAGTACGAAGAATTGACGATAAGCTCTAATGACACCCCCGCAAGGGCAGTTCCAACACTTCCAGACGGGCCGATATGTTCAATGAAAATACTGGTCCAGAAATAGACCGGTATGTTCAATGAAAATACTGGTGGCACCGACGGGAATCGAACTGGCGACAGGGCCCAGATGGTAGACTTTAACCACTGGGCTATCGCGGTGCCACTGATAATAATAATAAAAATAATAATAATAATAGTGCTTCTCTGTCAATGGCTGATGCATTTCTGCACATGCGCCTCCATCGTCTCATCCGTGAGGGGAGTACGAAGAATTGACGATAGGCTGTAATGACACCCCCGCAAGGGCAGTTCCAACACTTCCAGACGGGCCGGTATGTTCAATGAAAATACTGGTCCAGACGGATCGGTATGTTCAATGAAAATACTGGTGGCACCGACGGGAATCGAACTGGCGACAGGGCCCAGATGGTAGAACTTGACCACTGGGCTATCACGGTGTCCATAATAATAATAATAATAATAATAATAATAATAATAATAATAATAATAATAATAATAGTGTACCTCCTGCCGAATGCTGAGCCAAAAGGCCATGTGCATCCAGTCCTCCATTCCATAAGGAAAGTCTCCACACCAATCGGTGGAATAAAGGAAGTGACGGCATAGAACATTACTCTAGTAGCTTTATACCAATCAGCCCATGGAAAGGACCGATGGCCTATGTACTCCCTAATAATAATAATAATGATAATAATAATAATAATAATAATAATAATAATAATAATAATAATAATAATAATAATAATAATAATAATAATAGGCTTCCTCAGACTATAGCATCAGATCCAGATCCTGGACATGTGCGTCCATTGGGTCACCGGGGTTAGCCGATCCCAACGCATTGTCAGAACACCAAACAGACATAGCAGCAACAGCAGGGGCAGATGGGGGCTGTGAAGTGCATGAAGAGCTAGATGCGAGGGTGTTAGCTGAAGAGAAGAACTCGGAGACACTACGCTGCGCTCCCGAACACCTCTCTCTAGCCAGGACGTCCACACTGCGCGGACTGCCGCGCCGCGCAACATCAACGTCACTTGGGAGAGAGGGTGCGACAGAAGCTGATGGAACCTCAGTGAGATCAATCACCTCCTCGTCCCCATCCTCCACCCCAAGCTCCTCCCTTTTACCCTCCCTAGCAGACCAACGCTCAGACACATATGATCCAAACAACACATCCAACTTTGGAGGGGGACGCAACGCTGTAACCCCTAACAACGCAGCAAGCCTAAAGTTACTGCGGAAGCGCGACTTCCCCTGAAAAAACTTACAAAACAATCGTGATTGATCCACAGGCGACATATCATCCCAACCCTGCCGCACAGAGCCCTCCCGCTCCCGCCCAAGCAACACTTCCTCCACCACAACCTCACCGCCTACGACCTCACCACCCTCCTCACTCCCTCCATCCCCCTCAGCACCCCCCACAGCCATGCCACCGAGCCTCTGCATACTCAGCAACAGCTGCTTACGTCTCGCCTCATGCATGGGGCAATCCCATAAGAAGTGCGCAAGGGACTCATTGACATCATCATGACAACAGAAGCAGCGAGGGGATATGCCACTGACCAACTTGCTGCCGAAGGCAGTTGTTGCAGCTGAGCAACCTTCTCCGAAGCAGATTATAATGCGCATCATCAAGGGCTGCCCATCTTGGGAACTCCTTAGTTCCAAAGACTTGTCTTAGGATGACTCACAGGCCATCAGTAAGATCGCTGCCTGCCTCTCGCTTGTCCCACATCAGTTGCTGTACCATCTTGACGTCCTGCCGAAGGGCCCACTTGTCCACAGTCGAGCTCCAACCCTCGAGGTCCTTCTCTGAGCTATTTAGGAGCTCCTGAAGCCCTTGTTGTAGATCCATTGAGCCACTGATAGCGCCTTCGGCCTCCGCAGTCCAGTCGGATTTGACTTGAGATGCGATGACAGGAAATCGCTCCTCCGGTAGAACACGCAGCCGTCCATAGAACTTCAGTTGCGCCGCCCGCCGCAAACGCTCCGCACTCAAAGAGCGCGCCAGAAAGAGTGTAATCGACTTGCTTGTCTTAGGGCTGATGCCGAGAATCATCCTCACGGGGCGCAGCATTGCTGCCTCCAGCTTGGTGAGCTGCGATACGGGGGCACGCCAGACATCGAAGGCGTACTTCAGCTTGGCTCCCACAAGTTGATTCCAGCACATGAAGCGATACCTAGCTTGTATCTCACCTGCACACCACAAAGAGTACCAACCTGCGGTGGCGACTTCAGTGACACGCGTAGCCCGCAGGGCCTGCTCCTTCGACTTCAGGTCGTCGGTGATAACCACTCCCAGGTACTTGTACTGACTGGTGACACAAAGCTTCTGGCCGCGAAACCACACCACGGGCTCACCTCGCTCCCTGATACTTGGTCGTTTTGCCTTGCTCGACGTGTAAATGGGCATGATTTCCGTCTTGCCGGGCTTCAAGTTGACTTCCAGCCGGTAATCTTCCGCGAACTTGGCCACAACATTGACCATCTTCTGGAGCTCGGTGCGACTGTGAGCGATGAGGGCCACGTCGTCCGCGTATAGAAGTGCCTTGATGTCGTTCAGCCGCTTCACATCCGTGATCTTGAGGGCACTCGCCAGCCGATCACACAGCTCATCCATAAAGACGTTGAAGAGTGTGGGAGAGAGAGGGGACCCCTGTTGGACGCCTATACCCTCCAGTACTTCGGGGGTGAGTGCTCCATCAACTAGCACTTGCGACGAAGTCTGCTCGTAGCACCTGCGTAGCGTGCGCCAGAGCTTGCCCCTTACACCCAGCTTCCAGAGCCTCTCAAATAGGCCATCTCTCCAAACAGACGGGAAAGCCTTGCGTAGATCGACGAACAGGACATACGACTCCCGCTTCTGCTGCTGACGCCCCTTCAACCTCTGCCAAAGGGTAAAGACCTGATCCGTAGTGCGACGCCCCGGGCGGAAGCCTCCCTGCTCTGGACGTAGCTTATCCGGGCCATCCACGAAGAGCGTTAGACGAGTAGCTAATAAGGACAGATACAGCTTACCAAGGCAACTGATCATCGAGATATCCCTCCAGTTGTCAGGATCCGTAGGATCCCCACCCTTGGGGATATTGACGATGATTCCCTTGCCCCAAGCTTTTGGAGTCCTCTCGGCTTCTCGAATCCAGTTGAAGTACTGCGTTAAGTAGCCATTGATGTAGGCGCCGCCATACTTGAGCATCTCGTTCTTCACTTTGTCCTCGCCACAAGCTTTGTGGTTATTCAGGGCACGTTGCCTTGCAAGGACCTCCTCTTGCGTGAACGGCTTGTCCAGCTCTTCGCAAGTGTCTTCACCTACTTCGTGTTCCTTCATAGCCCGTGCCACCTCATCTCTGAAGCGATCGTTCCAGTGGAACTGCCGCTTAGCTTCGGCTTCCTCCCACTCCAGCGAGCCTGCTTCTGCACAGCACTCCACCACAACAGCCGCACTAGCCGGATTTTCCCGTGGCTTCACTGAATTTTTCCGAAATTCCTCCCACCGAGCGATCTTTTCCGGCAGCGTACACGCCAGTGAGCCATCCTCCCTTTGCACCGGCGCGGAGACCTTCGTTCTGCGTGCCCCGCCAAGCCGCTTCGCGAGTAGCCAAAAGCGCTTTGAGGATTGCTCGCGTTGACATTTGACCGCTTCTTCCTGCACTTGCTCGAAGGAGGCGGACTTCTTGGCCCGAGTTGCCTTCCGAGTTTGCTTGCGGAGCCGTAGCCAATTCAGACGGGCTTCCGCATTCGATTCATCCCTCCTGTATGCTGCGTAGGCCTCCCGGCGCTGTTGAATGAGCTCCTTTAGCTCCCCGTCGAACCAATTGTTGGTGAAACGGGGTCGTATACATCTGGAGCCAAGGACCCGGTGCGCCGCCATTCGGAAGGAATGCGCCACTCGCTCGGTGACGTCATCTACCACCCGTTGGCTGTCGGCACCACCCGATAGGTCAAGCTCAGGCAGCTGATGCACTCCAAGCTTCTGTAGACAATGCTGGAATACGTCATCGAACTTGTCGCGTAGATAATCCAGCGCTTGCTTCGCAGCGTGATCATTACCCGAGACAGCACCAATAAGCTTATCAACACGAAAGGACCTGTAAGGTTTCGCAGCCCGCTTTGGTCGGCGCTGGCCGCTCCACGTCAGTTCGGCCATACTGCCTTGTGGTCCGTATCAAGATCATCTTCGCATACTCCGAACTTTGCTCCAGATGCCAAGCCAGGCGACGCGCAGATGTAATCGAGGAGGTGCTTGCCTGTGCCCATGCAGCGCTGCTCACACCGGGACCACCAGTAGGACCCTTCCACTGGGCACGAGAAGCCGCTCAGATTTCGCAGGCCCGTAGCGACGAGGACAGCCGCGAGTCTCTTGCCGTTCTCCGAAGCGTACCGGTGCTCCCTTATCATCGACCTCCCCGTGCTGACCGACGATGCCCTCCTCTTTTTGGCTGCATGCCGGCCCGAGCTTCGCGTTGGCATCCGCCACCGTGACCACAAGACCTTTGGCTCTCCAAAAAAGCTATAGCTGCCTGCCAGGCCGCATACGCCTCTGACGACTCTTCTTCCTGCGTTTCCTGGGGAAAGTAGCCGTTGCCCACATAGATATCCTGAGCGCCGGTAACACCCGAGGCGATACGCAGCCACACTTGCTGCCGGTGGTCGACGGGGGCTGACACCAGGTTGCAATACGGACCAAGGAAGTTAGCCACCGTGAATAGAACCCCACCCTTGCAGCGATTTTTCTCGCTGACCTCCGCAGGTTTTCCAAAAATCCGGAATCAATCCAGGCTGCATTTGGAAAGTTGCTTCTTGCCCATGCGGTGCTCCTGAGCCCCGATGACTAGCCAGCCCTCGTGCTTGTAGAATGATGCCCATTCCGCCGTGCCTACGTTGTCGTATCCCGTTTTACCCTGTCAGTTGTGACTCGCGACGAGTAGCTTGAAGCCGGTATCGAACTGCTTGGAGCGGTGCTTCTTGGCTCGTTTCCGGACCCGACGGCCGCGCTTGGCTTCCGCCCTCGTGCTGCCCCCTCTGCAGGTGCTTGCGCAGGTTGGTCCCCCACTGCACTGGCCGCCGAATGCAGGGGCACCACATACACATCAGCACACTCAGACACACACTTAGGTGCATCGGCAGCCAATTCCGAAGACACCACCTGCACATCATCGACACATTCTTCATGCAGAGGCAAGACGCGATATCCCGTCGCAGCTTCCTCCTTCCGGACCGCCGCTTTCCCACACAGATGGATGCGAATAAGCCTTCGGACACGTTCCCTGTCCCTGAACCTGCGCCCAAGGGCCACATTGACCCCTCTGCCAAAGAATTTGAGATGTTTGAGTTGCTGCAACGCCGTCTGCCTGCTGTCATCGTCCTCGTAGACCAGCTCCAGGTGACGAGACATTCGCTGGCCTTGCCACTCCATTACCGGGACCACCAGACCAAGACCGCTCATTTTGGAGGCGATCTCCTGTAGATTGGCGCGTTCTGAGAGCCCCAGACAATCAGATTACGCCCGTCCTTGTCGTACCGATCTACCCGCCGGTACCGTCGAGGCGGCGGTGCCATCTGCCATATAGCGCCGCTCGCCTTATGTTGAAGCGCCGACCCGTGTGCCAGGTTTGGGGAGGAAGGATGAGGCGCAGCTAAGATAGCCTCTCCACGTGGTTCAGGAATTCCGTCATATACGCGAGCCCTCATCCTCCCATCCTGGGACATCGGGCCAGAGCCTGTCGAAGAGGCATTCCCACGGGGATTGTCCAGGTCTTCGGCGATTCTACCCTGTCCCATAAGGGCCACAGTGGTAGCTCCGTGCTTCGCGTATTTGTAATCCATTGAGAGTAGTAGACGGCCAATGTCACTGGCCATCACCGCCGCGCCTCTTTACGCCGAGGAAAGCGCCCGCCCATGCAAATAGCATCGGCGGTATCTGCAACACACACTACACGCATTTCCGCCGGTGTCACTGGACGCTGCCGCGTCGCTTCGTGCCCTTCGGCGCCCGCCAGCACCCCCAGCGTCGCCAGAACCTGCCTCACGCGCTACACACACTCTCCATCGCATCGCCAACGCCTCTACTCTCATGCCATATGGACTTTCAGCAGCTCCTAACAATACACATCATGAGGTACGGGTGTCCCCGAGTGGAGCCAGATCGGACGGCGTGCCGCTGAAACTCCTTCCCCCACGTGGGTATAGAAGGCGCGAACCTAGCGGTACCTATAGGGTCTTACAGACAAGTATAGTAATCCCAGCCGAAGCTGCTCAGTTAGAAATGCAACGGTGGAGGGTGTGACTGCATGGGGCAAGGCACGGCAACGCAGCAAGGCACTGGCAAGGCATTGGGACCGACTGAAGCCCCTCTCCAACGTGCGCGTCATCATGTATTCCAGTTATGCAACCCCGAAGAAGCGAAGATAGGGAGGAGACAAAACCCAGATAGGATGAAGATAGGATTAACATGAAGCCGAAATGGAGCCGAGTTGGAACAGGCCAACTCGGCCCCATCTCGGCTCAATGTGAATCCTATCTTCAACCCATCTCGGTACTGTTTCCTCCAATGCTCACCTCAACAAGATCACCAAACCGGAACTGGAAGCCCCCAGGCATTTACTCGGCAGGAAATTCGGCGAAAATGGGCTAACCAGGAAACCAGACCCAACCCAACAGCCAAGAAAAACGAGCCAACCAACAATCCAACAGACAACCCCACAACCTGCCTGGCCGAACCCCTACCGAGTAAATGCCCAGTTGAGAGTTGCGCATATCCCGGTGACCGCCCTCCCCAAGCGGTCACCTTCGTGGGGAGAGGCCCAACCACCTCCTCTTCCCATGGAGTGCCATCTTGTGCACCCCTCCATAATAATAATAATAATAATAATAATAATAATAATAATAATAATAATAATAATAATAATAATAATAATAATAATACTTTACTTTATCTGAGGCGTACTGATGCAGCTAATGGCATATCCTCAACGGACATAAGCCTCCAATACCCTTGTTCGAGGTCCTCCACCCCCCCGTGTCAGTCTCTCGCCTGATGATCGGGGCCACCGATGGAGCTCCTGAGGGCAAGACTGCACTAAGCCGAGGTTACTAGAGCTGCCTCGAAACCCCACCCATAACAAGCTGGTGTCTGCTGGGTCCTGGGCTATCAACCAGCATATGCGGAGTTTAAGATCTTTTACGCGCGCAACGACCCTCCTCCCCAGCATCTACCACCAAAGGGTTATGAGTTGGCGTCACAGTTTAACGCCTTGAGGCCATTGGGCTGAATAATAATAATAATAATAATAACGATAATAATAGTGTATCTCCTGCCAATTGCTGAGCCAAAAGGCCATGTGCATCCAGTCCTCCATTCCATAAGGAAAGTCTCCACACCGATCGGTGGAATAAAGGAAGTGACGGCATAGAACATTACTCTAGGAGCTTCATACCAATCTGCCCATGGAAAGGGACCGATGGCCTATGTACTCCCTAGTAATAATAATAATAATAATAATAATAATAATAATAATAATAATAATAATAATAATAGTGCTTCTCTGTCAATGGCTGATGCATTTCTGCACATGCGCCTCCATCGTCTCACCCGTGAGGGGAGTACGAAGAATTGACGATAAGCTCTAATGACACCCCCGCAAGGGCAGTTCCAACACTTCCAGACGGGCCGGTATGTTCAATGAAAATACTGGTCCAGACGGATCGGTATGTTCAATGAAAATACTGGTGGCACCGACGGGAATCGAACTGGCGACAGGGCCCAGATGGTAGAACTTGACCACTGGGCTATCACGGTGTCCATAATAATAATAATAATAATAATAATAATAATAGTGCTTCTCTGTCAATGGCTGATGCATTTCTGCACATGCGCCTCCATCGTCTCACCCGTGAGGGGAGTACGAAGAATTGACGATAAGCTCTAATGACACCCCCGCAAGGGCAGTTCCAACACTTCCAGACGGGCCGGTATGTTCAATGAAAATACTCCAGACGGATCGTACGTTCAATGAAAATACTGGTGGCACCGACGGGAATCGAACTGGCGACAGGGCCCAGATGGTAGAACTTGACCACTGGGCTATCACGGTGTCCAATAATAATAATAATAATAATAATAATAATAGTGTACTCCTGCCGATTGCTGAGCCAAAAGGCCATGTGCATCCAGTCCTCCATTCCATAAGGAAAGTCTCCACACCAATCGGTGGAATAAAGGAAGTGACGGCATAGAACATTACTCTAGGAGCTTTATACCAATCAGCCCATGGAAAGGACCGATGGCCTATGTACTCCCTAATAATAATAATAATGATAATAATAATTATAATAATAATAATAATAATAATAATAATAATAATAATAATAATAGTGCTTCTCTGTCAATGGCTGATGCATTTCTGCACATGCGCCTCCATCGTCTCACCCGTGAGGGGAGTACGAAGAATTGACGATAAGCTCTAATGACACCCCCGCAAGGGCAGTTCCAACACTTCCAGACGGGCCGATATGTTCAATGAAAATACTGGTCCAGAAATAGACCGGTATGTTCAATGAAAATACTGGTGGCACCGACGGGAATCGAACTGGCGACAGGGCCCAGATGGTAGACTTTAACCACTGGGCTATCGCGGTGCCACTGATAATAATAATAAAAATAATAATAATAATAGTGCTTCTCTGTCAATGGCTGATGCATTTCTGCACATGCGCCTCCATCGTCTCACCCGTGAGGGGAGTACGAAGAATTGACGATAGCTGTAATGACACCCCCGCAAGGGCAGTTCCAACACTTCCAGACGGGCCGGTATGTTCAATGAAAATACTGGTCCAGACGGATCGGTATGTTCAATGAAAATACTGGTGGCACCGACGGGAATCGAACTGGCGACAGGGCCCAGATGGTAGAACTTGACCACTGGGCTATCACGGTGTCCATAATAATAATATAATAATAATAATAATAATAATAATAATAATAATAATAATAATATGTATCTCCTGCCAATTGCTGAGCCAAAAGGCCATGTGCATCCAGTCCTCCATTCCATAAGGAAAGTCTCCACACCAATCGGTGGAATAAAGGAAGTGACGGCATAGAACATTACTCTAGGAGCTTTATACCAATCAGCCCATGAAAGGACCGATGGCCTATGTACTCCCTAATAATAATAATAATATAAAATAATAATAATAATAAAATAATAATAATAATAATAATAATAATATAATAATAATAATAATAATAATAGGCTTCCTCAGACTATAGCATCAGATCCAGATCCTGGACATGTGCCTCCATTGGGTCACCGGGGTCAGCCGATCCCAACGCATTGTCAGAACACCAAACAGACATAGCAGCAACAGCAACAGCAGGGGCAGATGGGGGCTGTGAAGTGCATGAAGAGCTAGATGCGAGGGTGTTAGCTGAAGAGAAGAACTCGGAGACACTACGCTGCGCTCCCGAACCCCTCTCTCTAGCCAGGACGTCCACACTGCGCGGACGGCCGCGCCGCGCAACATCAACGTCACTTGGGGAGAGGGTGGGACAGAAGCTGATGGAACCTCAGTGAGGTCAATCACCTCCTCGCCCCCATCCTCCACCCCAAGCTCCTCCCTTTTACCCTCCCTAGCAGACCAACACTCAGACACATATGATCCAAACAACACATCCAACTTTGGAGGGGGACGCAACGCTGTAACCCCTAACAACGCAGCAAGCCTAAAGTTACTGCGGAAGCGCGACTTCCCCTGAAAAAACTTACAAAACAATCGTGATTGATCCACAGGCGACATATCATCCCAACCCTGCCGCACAGAGCCCTCCCGCTCCCGCCCAAGCAACACATCCTCCACCACAACCTCACCGCCTACGACCTCACCACCCTCCTCACTCCCTCCATCCCCCTCAGCACCCCCCACAGCCATGCCACCGAGCCTCTGCATACTCAGCAACAGCTGCTTACGTCTCGCCTCATGCATGGGGCAATCCCATAAGAAGTGCGCAAGGGACTCATTGACATCATCATGACAACAGAAGCAGCGAGGGGACATGCCACTGACCAACTTGCTGCGGTACAACCGAAGGCGGTTGTTGCAGCTGAGCAACCTTCTCCGAAGCAGATTATAATGCGCATCATCAAGGGCTACCCATCTTGGGAACTCCTTAGTTCCAAAGACTTGTCTTAGGATGACTCGCAGGCCATCAGTAAGATCGCTGCCTGCCTCTCGCTTGTCCCACATCAGTTGCTGCACCATCTTGACGTCCTGCTGAAGGGCCCACTTGTCCACAGTCGAACTCCAACCCTCGAGGTCCTTCTCTGAGCTATTTAGGAGCTCCTGAAGCCCTTGTTGTAGATCCATTGAGTCCCTGATAGCGCCTTCGGCCTCCGCAGTCCAGTCGGATTTGACTTGAGATGCGATGACAGGAAATCGCTTCTCCGGTAGAACACGCAGCCGTCCATAGAACTTCAGTTGCGCCGCCCGCCGCAAACGCTCCGCACTCAAAGAGCGCGCCAGAAAGAGTGTAATCCACTTGCTTGTCTTAGGGCTGATGCCGAGAATCATCCTCATGGGGCGCAGCATTGCTGCCTCCAGCTTGGTGAGCTGCGATACGGGGGCACGCCAGACATCGAAGGCGTACTTCAGCTTGGCCCCCACAAGTTGATTCCAGCACATGAGACGATACCTAGCTTGTATCTCACCTGCACACCACAAAGAGTACCAACCTGCGGTGGCGACTTCAGTGACACGCGTAGCCCGCAGGGCCTGCTCCTTCCACTTCAGGTCGTCGGTGATAACCACTCCCAGGTACTTGTACTGACTGGTGACACAAAGCTTCTGGCCGCGAAACCACACCACGGGCTCACCTCGCTCCCTGATACTTGGTCGTTTCGCCTTGCTCGACGTGTAAATGGGCATGATTTCCGTCTTGCCGGGCTTCAAGTTGACTTCCAGCCGGTAATCTTCCGCGAACTTGGCCACAACATTGACCATCTTCTGGAGCTCGGTGCGACTGTGAGCGATGAGGGCCACGTCGTCCGCGTATAGAAGTGCCTTGATGTCGTTCAGCCGCTTCACATCCGTGATCTTGAGGGCACTCGCCAGCCGATCACACAGCTCATCCATAAAGACGTTGAAGAGTGTGGGAGAGAGAGGGGACCCCTGTTGGACGCCTACACCCTCCAGTACTTCGGGGGTGAGTGCTCCATCAACTAGCACTTGCGACGAAGTCTGCTCGTAGCACCTGCGTAGCGTGCGCCAGAACTTGCCCCTTACACCCAGCTTCCAGAGCCTCTCAAATAGGCCATCTCTCCAAACAGACGGGAAAGCCTTGCGTAGATCGACGAACAGGACATACGACTCCCGCTTCTGCTGCTGACGCCCCTTCAACCTCTGCCAAAGGGTAAAGACCTGATCCGTAGTGCGACGCCCCGGGCGGAAGCCTCCCTGCTCTGGACGTAGCTTATCCGGGCCATCCACGAAGAGCGTTAGACGAGTAGCTAATAAGGACAGATACAGCTTACCAAGGCAACTAATAATCGAGATATCCCTCCAGTTGTCAGGATCCGTAGGATCCCCACCCTTGGGGATATTGACGATGATTCCCTTGCCCCAAGCTTTTGGAGTCCTCTCGGCTTCTCGAATCCAGTTGAAGTACTGCGTTAAGTAGCCATTGATGTAGGCGCCGCCATACTTGAGCATCTCGTTCTTCACTTTGTCCTCGCCACAAGCTTTGTGGTTATTCAGGGCACGTTGCCTTGCAAGGACCTCCTCTTGCGTGAACGGCTTGTCCAGCTCTTCGCAAGTGTCTTCACCTACTTCGTGCTCCTTCATAGCCCGGGCCACCTCATCTCTGAAGCGATCGTTCCAGTGGAACTGCCGCTTAGCTTCGGCTTCCTCCCACTCCAGCGAGCCTGCTTCTGCACAGCACTCCACCACAACAGCCGCACTTGCCGGATTTTCCCGTGGCTTCACCGAATTTTTCCGAAATTCCTCCCACCGAGCGACCTTTTCCGGCAGCGTACACGCCAGTGAGCCATCCTCCCTTTGCACCGGCGCGGAGACCTTCGTTCTGCGTGCCCCGCCAAGCCGCTTCGCGAGTAGCCAAAAGCGCTTTGAGGATTGCTCGCGTTGACATTTGACCGCTTCTTCCTGCACTTGCTTGAAGGAGGCGGACTTCTTGGCCCGAGTTGCCTTCCGAATTTGCTTGCGGAGCCGTAGCCAATTCAGACGGGCTTCCGCATTCGATTCATCCCTCCTGTATGCTGCGTAGGCCTCCCGGCGCTGTTGAATGAGCTCCTTTAGCTCCCCGTCGAACCAATTGTTGGTGAAACGGGGTCGTATACATCTGGAGCCAAGGACCCGGTGCGCCGCCATTCGGAAGGACTGCGCCACTCGCTCGGTGACGTCATCTACCACCCGTTGGCTGTCGGCACCACCCGATAGGTCAAGCTCAGGCAGCTGATGCACTCCAAGCTTCTGTAGGCAATGCTGGAATACGTCATCGAACTTGTCGCGTAGATAATCCAGCGCTTGCTTCGCAGCGTGATCATTACCCGAGACACCAGCACCAATAAGCTTATCAACACGAAAGGACCTGTAAGGTTTCGCAGCCCGCTTTGGCCGGCGCTGGCCGCTCCACGTCAGTTCGGCCCATACTGCCTTGTGGTCCGTATCAAGATCATCTTCGCATACTCCGAACTTTGCTCCAGATGCCAAGCCAGGCGACGCGCAGATGTAATCGAGGAGGTGCTTGCCTGTGCCCATGCCGCGCTGCTCACGCCGGGACCACCAGTAGGACCCTTCCACTGGGCACGAGAAGCCGCTCAGATTTCGCAGGCCCGTAGCGACGAGGACAGCCGCGAGTCTCTTGCCGTTCTCCGAACGTACCGGTGCTCCCTTATCATCGACCTCCCCGTGCTGACCGACGATGCCCTCCTCTTTTCGGCTGCATGCCGGCCCGAGCTTCGCGTTGGCATCCGCCACCGTGACCACAAGACCTTTGGCTCCAAAAAAAGCTATAGCTGCCTGCCAGGCCGCATACGCCTCTGACGACTCTTCTTCCTGCGTTTCCTGGGGAAAGTAGCCGTTGCCCACATAGATATCCTGAGCGCCGGTAACACCCGAGGCGATACGCAGCCACACTTGCTGCCGGTGGTCGACGGGGGCTGACACCAGGTTGCAATACGGACCAAGGAAGTTAGCCACCGCGAATAGAACCCCACCCTTGCAGCGATTTTTCTCGCTGACCTCCGCAGGTTTTCCAAAAATCCGGAATCCATCCAGGCTGCATTTGGAAAGTTGCTTCTTGCCCATGCGGTGCTCCTGAGCCCCGATGACTAGCCAGCCCTCGTGCTTGTAGAATGATGCCCATTCCGCCGTGCCTACGTTGTCGTATCCCGTTTTACCCTGCCAGTTGTGACTCGCGACGAGTAGCTTGAAGCCGGTATCGAACTGCTTGGAGCGGTGCTTCTTGGCTCGTTTCCGGACCCGACGGCCGCGCTTGGCTTCCGCCCTCGTGCTGCCCCCCTCTGCAGGTGCTTGCGCAGGTTGGTCCCCCACTGCACTGGCCGCCGAATGCAGGGGCACCACATGCACATCAGCACACTCAGACACACACTTAGGTGCATCGGCAGCCAATTCCGAAGACACCACCTGCACATCATCGACACATTCTTCATGCAGAGGCAAGACGCGATATCCCGTCGCAGCTTCCTCCTTCCGGACCGCCGCTTCCCCACGCAGATGGATGCGAATAAGCCTTCGGACACGTTCCCTGTCCCTGAACCTGCGCCCAAGGGCCACATTGACCCCTCTGCCGAAGAATTTGAGATGTTTGAGTTGCTGCAACGCCGTCTGCCTGCTGTCATCGTCCTCGTAGACCAGCTCCAGGTGACGAGACATTCGCTGGCCTTGCCACTCCATTACCGGGACCACCAGACCAAGACCGCTCATTTTGGAGGCGATCTCCTGTAGATTGGCGCGTTCTGAGAGCCCCCAGACAATCAGATTACGCCCGTCCTTGTCGTACCGATCTACCCGCCGGTACCGTCGAGGCGGCGGTGCCATCTGCCATATAGCGCCGCTCGCCTTATGTTGAAGCGCCGACCCGTGTGCCAGGTTTGGGGAGGAAGGATGAGGCGCAGCTAAGATAGCCTCTCCACGTGGTTCAGGAATTCCGTCATATACGCGAGCCCTCATCCTCCCATCCTGGGACATCGGGCCAGAGCCTGTCGAAGAGGCATTCCCACGGGGATTGTCCAGGTCTTCGGCGATTCTACCTTGTCCCATAAGGGCCACAGTGGTAGCTCCGTGCTTCGCGTATTTGTAATCCATTGAGAGTAGTAGACGGCCAATGTCGCTGGCCATCACCGCCGCGCCTCTTTACGCCGAGGAAAGCGCCCGCCCATGCAAATAGCATCGGCGGTATCTGCAACACACACTACACGCATTTCCGCCGGTGTCACTGGACGCTGCCGCGTCGCTTCGTGCCCTTCGGCGCCCGCCAGCACCCCCAGCGTCGCCAGAACCTGCCTCACGCACTACACACACTCTCCATCGCATCGCCAACGCCTCTACTCTCATGCCTTATGGACTTTCAGCTGCTCCTAACAATACACATCATGAGGTACGGGTGTCCCCGAGTGGAGCCAGATCGGACGGCGTGCCGCTGAAACTCCTTCCCCCACGTGGGTATAGAAGGCGCGAACCTAGCGGTACCTATAGGGTCTTACAGACAAGTATAGTAATCCCAGCCGAAGCTGCTCAGTTAGAAATGCAACGGTGGAGGGTGTGACTGCATGGGGCAAGGCACGGCAACGCAGCAAGGCACTGGCAAGGCATTGGGACCGACTGAAGCCCCTCTCCAACGTGCGCTCATCATGTATTCCAGTTATGCAACCCCGAAGAAGCGAAGATAGGGAGGAGACAAAACCCAGATAGGATGAAGATAGGATTAACATGAAGCCGAAATGGAGCCGAGTTGGAACAGGCCAACTCGGCCCCATCTCGGCTCAATGTGAATCCTATCTTCAACCCATCTCGGTACTGTTTCCTCCGAATGCTCACCTCAACAAGATCACCAAACCGGAACTGGAAGCCCCCAGGCATTTACTCGGCAGGAAATTCGGCGAAAATGGGCTAACCAGGAAACCAGACCCAAACCAACAGCCAAGAAAAACGAGCCAACCAACAATCCAACAGACAACCCCACAACCTGCCTGGCCGAACCCCTACCGAGTAAATGCCCAGTTGAGAGTTGCGCATATCCCGGTGACCGCCCTCCCTAAGCGGTCACCTTCGTGGGGAGAGGCCCAACCACCTCCTCTTCCCATGGAGTGCCATCTTGTGCACCCCTCCATAATAATAATAATAATAATAATAATAATAATAATAATAATAATAATAATAATAATAATAATAATAATAATACTTACTTATCTGAGGCGTACTGATGCAGCTAATGGCATATCCTCAACGGACATAAGCCTCCAATACCCTTGTTCGAGGTCCTCCACCCCCCGTGTCAGTCTCTCGCCTGATGATCGGGGCCACCGATGGAGCTCCTGAGGGCAAGACTGCACTAAGCCGAGGTTACTAGAGCTGCCTCGAAACCCCACCCATAACAATCTGGTGTCTGCTGGGTCCTGGGCTATCAACCAGCATATGCGGAGTTTAAGATCTTTTACGCGCGCAACGACCCTCCTCCCCAGCATCTACCACCAAAGGGTTATGAGTTGGCGTCACAGTTTAACGCCTTGAGGCCATTGGGCTGAATAATAATAATAATAATAATAACGATAATAATAGTGTATCTCCTGCCAATTGCTGAGCCAAAAGGCCATGTGCATCCAGTCCTCCATTCCATAAGGAAAGTCTCCACACCGATCGGTGGAATAAAGGAAGTGACGGCATAGAACATTACTCTAGGAGCTTCATACCAATCTGCCCATGGAAAGGACCGATGGCCTATGTACTCCCTAGTAATAATAATAATAATAATAATAATAATAATAATAATAATAATAATAATAATAATAATAATAATAATAATAGTGCTTCTCTGTCAATGGCTGATGCATTTCTGCACATGCGCCTCCATCGTCTCACCCGTGAGGGGAGTACGAAGAATTGACGATAAGCTCTAATGACACCCCCGCAAGGGCAGTTCCAACACTTCCAGACGGGCCGGTATGTTCAATGAAAATACTGGTCCAGACGGATCGGTATGTTCAATGAAAATACTGGTGGCACCGACGGGAATCGAACTGGCGACAGGGCCCAGATGGTAGAACTTGACCACTGGGCTATCACGGTGTCCATAATAATAATAATAATAATAATAATAATAATAATAATAGTGCTTCTCTGTCAATGGCTGATGCATTTCTGCACATGCGCCTCCATCGTCTCACCCGTGAGGGGAGTACGAAGAATTGACGATAAGCTCTAATGACACCCCCGCAAGGGCAGTTCCAACACTTCCAGACGGGCCGGTATGTTCAATGAAAATACTGGTCCAGAAATAGACCGGTATGTTCAATGAAAATACTGGTGGCACCGACGGGAATCGAACTGGCGACAGGGCCCAGATGGTAGAACTTGAATAATAATAATAATAATAATAATAATAATAATAATAATAATAATAATAATAATAATAGTGTACCTCCTGCCGAATGCTGAGCCAAAAGGCCATGTGCATCCAGTCCTCCATTCCATAAGGAAAGTCTCCACACCAATCGGTGGAATAAAGGAAGTGACGGCATAGAACATTACTCTAGGAGCTTTATACCAATCAGCCCATGGAAAGGACCGATGGCCTATGTACTCCCTAATAATAATAATAATGATAATAATAATAATAATAATAATAATAATAATAATAATAATAATAATAATAATAATAATAATAGGCTTCCTCAGACTATAGCATCAGATCCAGATCCTGGACATGTGCGTCCATTGGGTCACCGGGGTTAGCCGATCCCAACGCATTGTCAGAACACCAAACAGACATAGCAGCAACAGCAGGGGCAGATGGGGGCTGTGAAGTGCATGAAGAGCTAGATGCGAGGGTGTTAGCTGAAGAGAAGAACTCGGAGACACTACGCTGCGCTCCCGAACACCTCTCTCTAGCCAGGACGTCCACACTGCGCGGACTGCCGCGCCGCGCAACATCAACGTCACTTGGGAGGGAGGGTGCGACAGAAGCTGATGGAACCTCAGTGAGATCAATCACCTCCTCGTCCCCATCCTCTACCCCAAGCTCCTCCCTTTTACCCTCCCTAGCAGACCAACGCTCAGACACATATGATCCAAACAACACATCCAACTTTGGAGGGGGACGCAACGCTGTAACCCCTAACAACGCAGCAAGCCTAAAGTTACTGCGGAAGCGCGACTTCCCCTGAAAAAACTTACAAAACAATCGTGATTGATCCACAGGCGACATATCATCCCAACCCTGCCGCACAGAGCCCTCCCGCTCCCGCCCAAGCAACACTTCCTCCACCACAACCTCACCGCCTACGACCTCACCACCCTCCTCACTCCCTCCATCCCCCTCAGCACCCCCCACAGCCATGCCACCGAGCCTCTGCATACTCAGCAACAGCTGCTTACGTCTCGCCTCATGCATGGGGCAATCCCATAAGAAGTGCGCAAGGGACTCATTGACATCATCATGACAACAGAAGCAGCGAGGGGATATGCCACTGACCAACTTGCTGCCGAAGGCAGTTGTTGCAGCTGAGCAACCTTCTCCGAAGCAGATTATAATGCGCATCATCAAGGGCTGCCCATCTTGGGAACTCCTTAGTTCCAAAGACTTGTCTTAGGATGACTCACAGGCCATCAGTAAGATCGCTGCCTGCCTCTCGCTTGTCCCACATCAGTTGCTGTACCATCTTGACGTCCTGCGAAGGGCCCACTTGTCCACAGTCGAGCTCCAACCCTCGAGGTCCTTCTCTGAGCTATTTAGGAGCTCCTGAAGCCCTTGTTGTAGATCCATTGAGCCACTGATAGCGCCTTCGGCCTCCGCAGTCCAGTCGGATTTGACTTGAGATGCGATGACAGGAAATCGCTCCTCCGGTAGAACACGCAGCCGTCCATAGAACTTCAGTTGCGCCGCCCGCCGCAAACGCTCCGCACTCAAAGAGCGCGCCAGAAAGAGTGTAATCGACTTGCTTGTCTTAGGGCTGATGCCGAGAATCATCCTCACGGGGCGCAGCATTGCTGCCTCCAGCTTGGTGAGCTGCGATACGGGGGCACGCCAGACATCGAAGGCGTACTTCAGCTTGGCTCCCACAAGTTGATTCCAGCACATGAAGCGATACCTAGCTTGTATCTCACCTGCACACCACAAAGAGTACCAACCTGCGGTGGCGACTTCAGTGACACGCGTAGCCCGCAGGGCCTGCTCCTTCGACTTCAGGTCGTCGGTGATAACCACTCCCAGGTACTTGTACTGACTGGTGACACAAAGCTTCTGGCCGCGAAACCACACCACGGGCTCACCTCGCTCCCTGATACTTGGTCGTTTTGCCTTGCTCGACGTGTAAATGGGCATGATTTCCGTCTTGCCGGGCTTCAAGTTGACTTCCAGCCGGTAATCTTCCGCGAACTTGGCCACAACATTGACCATCTTCTGGAGCTCGGTGCGACTGTGAGCGATGAGGGCCACGTCGTCCGCGTATAGAAGTGCCTTGATGTCGTTCAGCCGCTTCACATCCGTGATCTTGAGGGCACTCGCCAGCCGATCACACAGCTCATCCATAAAGACGTTGAAGAGTGTGGGAGAGAGAGGGGACCCCTGTTGGACGCCTATACCCTCCAGTACTTCGGGGGTGAGTGCTCCATCAACTAGCACTTGCGACGAAGTCTGCTCGTAGCACCTGCGTAGCGTGCGCCAGAGCTTGCCCCTTACACCCAGCTTCCAGAGCCTCTCAAATAGGCCATCTCTCCAAACAGACGGGAAAGCCTTGCGTAGATCGACGAACAGGACATACGACTCCCGCTTCTGCTGCTGACGCCCCTTCAACCTCTGCCAAAGGGTAAAGACCTGATCCGTAGTGCGACGCCCCGGGCGGAAGCCTCCCTGCTCTGGACGTAGCTTATCCGGGCCATCCACGAAGAGCGTTAGACGAGTAGCTAATAAGGACAGATACAGCTTACCAAGGCAACTGATCATCGAGATATCCCTCCAGTTGTCAGGATCCGTAGGATCCCCACCCTTGGGGATATTGACGATGATTCCCTTGCCCCAAGCTTTTGGAGTCCTCTCGGCTTCTCGAATCCAGTTGAAGTACTGCGTTAAGTAGCCATTGATGTAGGCGCCGCCATACTTGAGCATCTCGTTCTTCACTTTGTCCTCGCCACAAGCTTTGTGGTTATTCAGGGCACGTTGCCTTGCAAGGACCTCCTCTTGCGTGAACGGCTTGTCCAGCTCTTCGCAAGTGTCTTCACCTACTTCGTGTTCCTTCATAGCCCGTGCCACCTCATCTCTGAAGCGATCGTTCCAGTGGAACTGCCGCTTAGCTTCGGCTTCCTCCCACTCCAGCGAGCCTGCTTCTGCACAGCACTCCACCACAACAGCCGCACTAGCCGGATTTTCCCGTGGCTTCACTGAATTTTTCCGAAATTCCTCCCACCGAGCGATCTTTTCCGGCAGCGTACACGCCAGTGAGCCATCCTCCCTTTGCACCGGCGCGGAGACCTTCGTTCTGCGTGCCCCGCCAAGCCGCTTCGCGAGTAACCAAAAGCGCTTTGAGGATTGCTCGCGTTGACATTTGACCGCTTCTTCCTGCACTTGCTCGAAGGAGGCGGACTTCTTGGCCCGAGTTGCCTTCCGAGTTTGCTTGCGGAGCCGTAGCCAATTCAGACGGGCTTCCGCATTCGATTCATCCCTCCTGTATGCTGCGTAGGCCTCCCGGCGCTGTTGAATGAGCTCCTTTAGCTCCCCGTCGAACCAATTGTTGGTGAAACGGGGTCGTATACATCTGGAGCCAAGGACCCGGTGCGCCGCCATTCGGAAGGAATGCGCCACTCGCTCGGTGACGTCATCTACCACCCGTTGGCTGTCGGCACCACCCGATAGGTCAAGCTCAGGCAGCTGATGCACTCCAAGCTTCTGTAGACAATGCTGGAATACGTCATCGAACTTGTCGCGTAGATAATCCAGCGCTTGCTTCGCAGCGTGATCATTACCCGAGACAGCACCAATAAGCTTATCAACACGAAAGGACCTGTAAGGTTTCGCAGCCCGCTTTGGTCGGCGCTGGCCGCTCCACGTCAGTTCGGCCCATACTGCCTTGTGGTCCGTATCAAGATCATCTTCGCATACTCCGAACTTTGCTCCAGATGCCAAGCCAGGCGACGCGCAGATGTAATCGAGGAGGTGCTTGCCTGTGCCCATGCAGCGCTGCTCACACCGGGACCACCAGTAGGACCCTTCCACTGGGCACGAGAAGCCGCTCAGATTTTGCAGGCCCGTAGCGACGAGGACAGCCGCGAGTCTCTTGCCGTTCTCCGAGCGTACCGGTGCTCCCTTATCATCGACCTCCCCGTGCTGACCGACGATGCCCTCCTCTTTTTGGCTGCATGCCGGCCCGAGCTTCGCGTTGGCATCCGCCACCGTGACCACAAGACCTTTGGCTCTCCAAAAAAGCTATAGCTGCCTGCCAGGCCGCATACGCCTCTGACGACTCTTCTTCCTGCGTTTCCTGGGGAAAGTAGCCGTTGCCCACATAGATATCCTGAGCGCCGGTAATACCCGAGGCGATACGCAGCCACACTTGCTGCCGGTGGTCGACGGGGGCTGACACCAGGTTGCAATACGGACCAAGGAAGTTAGCCACCGTGAATAGAACCCCACCCTTGCAGCGATTTTTCTCGCTGACCTCCGCAGGTTTTCCAAAAATCCGGAATCAATCCAGGCTGCATTTGGAAAGTTGCTTCTTGCCCATGCGGTGCTCCTGAGCCCCGATGACTAGCCAGCCCTCGTGCTTGTAGAATGATGCCCATTCCGCCGTGCCTACGTTGTCGTATCCCGTTTTACCCTGTCAGTTGTGACTCGCGACGAGTAGCTTGAAGCCGGTATCGAACTGCTTGGAGCGGTGCTTCTTGGCTCGTTTCCGGACCCGACGGCCGCGCTTGGCTTCCGCCCTCGTGCTGCCCCCCTCTGCAGGTGCTTGCGCAGGTTGGTCCCCCACTGCACTGGCCGCCGAATGCAGGGGCACCACATACACATCAGCACACTCAGACACACACTTAGGTGCATCGGCAGCCAATTCCGAAGACACCACCTGCACATCATCGACACATTCTTCATGCAGAGGCAAGACGCGATATCCCGTCGCAGCTTCCTCCTTCCGGACCGCCGCTTTCCCACACAGATGGATGCGAATAAGCCTTCGGACACGTTCCCTGTCCCTGAACCTGCGCCCAAGGGCCACATTGACCCCTCTGCCAAAGAATTTGAGATGTTTGAGTTGCTGCAACGCCGTCTGCCTGCTGTCATCGTCCTCGTAGACCAGCTCCAGGTGACGAGACATTCGCTGGCCTTGCCACTCCATTACCGGGACCACCAGACCAAGACCGCTCATTTTGGAGGCGATCTCCTGTAGATTGGCGCGTTCTGAGAGCCCCAGACAATCAGATTACGCCCGTCCTTGTCGTACCGATCTACCCGCCGGTACCGTCGAGGCGGCGGTGCCATCTGCCATATAGCGCCGCTCGCCTTATGTTGAAGCGCCGACCCGTGTGCCAGGTTTGGGGAGGAAGGATGAGGCGCAGCTAAGATAGCCTCTCCACGTGGTTCAGGAATTCCGTCATATACGCGAGCCCTCATCCTCCCATCCTGGGACATCGGGCCAGAGCCTGTCTAAGGGCCACAGTGGTAGCTCCGTGCTTCGCGTATTTGTAATCCATTGAGAGTAGTAGACGGCCAATGTCACTGGCCATCACCGCCGCGCCTCTTTACGCCGAGGAAAGCGCCCGCCCATGCAAATAGCATCGGCGGTATCTGCAACACACACTACACGCATTTCCGCCGGTGTCACTGGACGCTGCCGCGTCGCTTCGTGCCCTTCGGCGCCCGCCAGCACCCCCAGCGTCGCCAGAACCTGCCTCACGCGCTACACACACTCTCCATCGCATCGCCAACGCCTCTACTCTCATGCCATATGGACTTTCAGCAGCTCCTAACAATACACATCATGAGGTACGGGTGTCCCCGAGTGGAGCCAGATCGGACGGCGTGCCGCTGAAACTCCTTCCCCCACGTGGGTATAGAAGGCGCGAACCTAGCGGTACCTATAGGGTCTTACAGACAAGTATAGTAATCCCAGCCGAAGCTGCTCAGTTAGAAATGCAACGGTGGAGGGTGTGACTGCATGGGGCAAGGCACGGCAACGCAGCAAGGCACTGGCAAGGCATTGGGACCGACTGAAGCCCCTCTCCAACGTGCGCGTCATCATGTATTCCAGTTATGCAACCCCGAAGAAGCGAAGATAGGGAGGAGACAAAACCCAGATAGGATGAAGATAGGATTAACATGAAGCCGAAATGGAGCCGAGTTGGAACAGGCCAACTCGGCCCCATCTCGGCTCAATGTGAATCCTATCTTCAACCCATCTCGGTACTGTTTCCTCCCAATGCTCACCTCAACAAGATCACCAAACCGGAACTGGAAGCCCCCAGGCATTTACTCGGCAGGAAATTCGGCGAAAATGGGCTAACCAGGAAACCAGACCCAACCCAACAGCCAAGAAAAACGAGCCAACCAACAATCCAACAGACAACCCCACAACCTGCCTGGCCGAACCCCTACCGAGTAATGCCCAGTTGAGAGTTGCGCATATCCCGGTGACCGCCCTCCCCAAGCGGTCACCTTCGTGGGGAGAGGCCCAACCACCTCCTCTTCCCATGGAGTGCCATCTTGTGCACCCCTCCATAATAATAATAATAATAATAATAATAATAATAATAATAATAATAATAATAATAATAATAATAATACTTTACTTTATCTGAGGCGTACTGATGCAGCTAATGGCATATCCTCAACGGACATAAGCCTCCAATACCCTTGTTCGAGGTCCTCCACCCCCCCGTGTCAGTCTCTCGCCTGATGATCGGGGCCACCGATGGAGCTCCTGAGGGCAAGACTGCACTAAGCCGAGGTTACTAGAGCTGCCTCGAAACCCCACCCATAACAATCTGGTGTCTGCTGGGTCCTGGGCTATCAACCAGCATATGCGGAGTTTAAGATCTTTTACGCGCGCAACGACCCTCCTCCCCAGCATCTACCACCAAAGGGTTATGAGTTGGCGTCACAGTTTAACGCCTTGAGGCCATTGGGCTGAATAATAATAATAATAATAATAACGATAATAATAGTGTATCTCCTGCCAATTGCTGAGCCAAAAGGCCATGTGCATCCAGTCCTCCATTCCATAAGGAAAGTCTCCACACCGATCGGTGGAATAAAGGAAGTGACGGCATAGAACATTACTCTAGGAGCTTCATACCAATCTGCCCATGGAAAGGGACCGATGGCCTATGTACTCCCTAGTAATAATAATAATAATAATAATAATAATAGTGCTTCTCTGTCAATGGCTGATGCATTTCTGCACATGCGCCTCCATCGTCTCACCCGTGAGGGGAGTACGAAGAATTGACGATAAGCTCTAATGACACCCCCGCAAGGGCAGTTCCAACACTTCCAGACGGGCCGAATAATAATAATAATAATAATAATAGTGCTTCTCTGTCAATGGCTGATGCATTTCTGCACATGCGCCTCCATCAATAATAATAATAATAATAATAATAATAATAATAATAATAATAGTGCTTCTCTGTCAATGGCTGATGCATTTCTGCACATGCGCCTCCATCGTCTCACCCGTGAGGGGAGTACGAAGAATTGACGATAAGCTCTAATGACACCCCCGCAAGGGCAGTTCCAACACTTCCAGACGGGCCGGTATGTTCAATGAAAATACTGGTCCAGACGGATCGGTATGTTCAATGAAAATACTGGTGGCACCGACGGGAATCGAACTGGCGACAGGGCCCAGATGGTAGAACTTGACCACTGGGCTATCACGGTGTCCAAATAATAATAATAATAATAATAATAATAATAATAATAATAATAATAATAATAATAATAATAATAGTGCTTCTCTGTCAATGGCTGATGCAAATCTGCACATGCGCCTCCATCGTCTCACCCGTGAGGGGAGTACGAAGAATTGACGATATGCTCTAATGACACCCCCGCAAGGGCAGTCGGACCGGTATGTTCAATGAAAATACTGGTGGCACCGACGGGAATCGAACTGGCGACAGGGCCCAGATGGTAGAACTTGACCACTGGGCTATCACGGTGTCCAAATAATAATAATAATAATAATAATAATAATAATAATAATAATAATAATAGGCTTCCTCAGACTATGGCATCAGATCCAGATCCTGGACATGTGCCTCCATTATTAATAATAATAATAGGCTTCCTCAGACTATAGCATCAGATCCAGATCCTGGACATGTGCCTCCATTAATAATAATAATAATAATAATAATAATAATAATAATAATAATAATAGTGTATCTCCTGCCAATTGCTGAGCCAAAAGGCCATGTGCATCCAGTCCTCCATTCCATAAGGAAAGTCTCCACACCAATCGGTGGAATAAAGGAAGTGACGGCATAGAACATTACTCTAGGAGCTTTATACCAATCAGCACATGGAAAGGGACCGATGGCCTATGTACTCCCTAATAATAATAATAATAATAATAATTATTATTATTGTTACTTAATCGACACGGTATTTACACTGAGTAAAACTTATACTTAGTCATTAGAATGACTTTGAATATATGGTAAAATACTTTAATAAGAACGAAAGGAAGGTACAACAACTAGCTGTGAGGGAGCGTGCCTGGCGGCGTGCCTAGCTGAAGTCTGTACGGAAGTACGGGTAAGATAGGGCACGCTCTGAACAGTTTGTACCTTTACAAACATGTGATTCCACGGCATCACAAGAGATGAAACAGCTATGAGTCAGAGACAGGAGAAACTAATAAAGTGACACTGATATAAATGATATTGGTAATTGAAAACTGTGTTTCGTAGATATTGGCAATTGCCAACTGTGTCCGTAAATAACGGTATAAATGGCTGTTACGACTGTTAAGGATTTTCTGTGTAAACACCGGATATGTTGTCCTCATTGGTGAATATAATACTGGTTACGGATTAATATTCTAAATATATTCCAAATGATTTTAATTGAAATATATGGAATAACACTTCCCCCGGAAGATATATATGGTGAGAAATATATGATTCGACGCATACGCAGAGGTAAAACAGGTATATGTTTTGGTCGATTAGTAAGTTGCGTCGTAATGAAAACTTAAGGGGAAGCTATAATGGAAATAATTAGCATCTGAATGGTAGCGATATAACAATCAAAAGATAGTAATATTGTTCTAACACAGGTAATAGTATATGAATAGATATGATCTATGGTGAAATACTCCCCCGAACTCAATATCCGCATACAGCAGAAAAATTTTAAACTTCCCCCGATTAGCACATTCATGTGAAATGCTTTCGAATGAAAAACATATATCATGTAAGGCAAATATGAAATCGGTCGTAAATATGTGTTGCAAATAAATCGGGGTAAATATGATCAGCACATATGAAACACAATTAACGTAAAGCAATATGCAAAAACATATTTCTTTTATGTTGTTTCATAAGTTCTATCTGATAGATATAACAATCTATATAATACCGGACGTAACTTTAAAGGACACTTTGTGGTTCTACTGAAATGTGAGAACTGAATAACTTTAATGGTAGTAATAACAAGATTACATGGAGGTAATCGCAAGACTAACAATAAAACAATATATGACTAATACTTATACTGATTATGGTATGAACACCTAATAATATGGTCAACATTCCGTTCATCAGGCACTGAATGCCAATTAGTAACTACCGGCTGACCGGCCTAGTGATTAATATGACTGATTTACTAACTAATGGTATGTCAATACTCTCACCTCCCCCTTAAATCAGGCAGTATGACAGAGTAATATTAGTGACAGCCATCTCATAAAGAAAATGAGAAAACAACTTAAGGTTAATTGGATAGCAACATGAAAATGGGTAGTAAGTAATACTGACAAGATGTTAATAATACTTAACTTGTTACCGGCAACTATGTAATGATTAATAACCAATAATAGTGATTACTATTACATGATTGCCTAAAGTCACAGAGCAAAATTAGAGCTTCCGCTTCCTTGCAAAGTCAGCGTTGAAGGTTCTGTTGCGGATCTGATCACGTTTGCGTTCAAAAGGTTGCTTACCAAGAGGCTTAGTGTTTAAGTCGGCCATGTTGTTGGCATCATCAGTCGATGTCACTATAACTTTTCCTTCCTTGACAGCCTCATTGATGTAAGCCATTTGTACTTCCAAATGACGTTGGCGTCGGGTAAAGATATTATTATTTGCACCCAGCACTGTCGCAGCATTATCTACCGCAATCACAGGGATCTCCGTCATGAACCCTCTTAACTCCTTATGGACGGGGATTTGCTTCAGTAAGTTATGGATGCCGATCACCCTCTGTATAGCGCTGAATAAACCCCTTGACTCTGCCTCGTTGGTGGAGGTCGTGATCTGACGCAGCTTGCTTGTATCGGAGTCGATTACACCATTTGCAAGCACCACAATTCCCCCCGACCTCGACCGACGCTCAGGCTCCATCGCAAACGACGCATCAGCCCAGCAAAGCAAATTACGATTTCCATCGGACGTATAGTGCAATCCCTGTTCAGCCTGCCCAATGATATATCGGAAAAGCTGCTCAGCGGCCGCATAGTTGAACTCCGCTGGTTTGGACTGCAATTCTGCCAACTGTGACAAAGGCGCCACGATTTCCCACAAGACGCACCGAACCCAGCCAAGATCACCACAGATCTTCATGGGCGAATATCGCTCAAGCTCCGACGGACGAGCAGGCACCCCCGCCAAAGGCAACCACGGAACAGTGACCGGTGTCCAAGGCTTCCCATCAGCTCTGGGATACTTACTAAAAAGATCCATGATATACTTCCGGACCGTAACATGAGTATGGAAGACGCCCTTATCATCCACATACTGCCACACTTCACGCCCAAGCAAGACCTTCATAGGCTTGCTGACCTTGATCGCCCCCTGCCGCTCACGCAGTCGACCCCAAAACCAATTCGAGTAGTCCTCACTTGGCGGCGCTAGTGCATAGTCGTCCACATGCGTCACCGCCAAGACAGTACGCTTTGTTTTCGAATCAACCGCCAGGAATAAGCACTGGTCATAAGGATTAGGTTTAAGACCAACACTAGCGTAGAAAGGCAGCACACACCTTGTATGATAGAGATGTCCGGAGTCCCGCAGGCCATTAACCCCCGCCCAAGCTTCAAAATAATGGTCCTCGGGAATGTATTCGACCTGCATACGTAAATACACCGGAGTGTCGCGTTTCGCCTTCAAGAAGGCAGACTCATCATCCCCCGCCTCCAGGAAGACACGTTGCAAAGTAGCTAGAGCAAAGATGGTGCGAATGGCGAGCTCATCCGGCGTTGGTATGACGACATCACCGCAATCGATGCCCTTGCGTTGCATAAATCCCTTTGCTGCCACCCTCGACTTCTGTTCGATACACTCCTCCCCCTCAAACTTATCAAAATCCGCAAACCGTACTCCAATTATACGTGTCCCCTTAGGAACATCCTGTTCGCGAACCAGCTTCACAGCTCCCAGTTTGAGATGCTTCTGAATGTCTGCCAGACGAGACTCAACAAAGCGGGAGCCTTGTTAGCTTCCCTTACCGGAACAGGAACCGTAATCACCATAAGAGTGCCTGGCGAGTGACAAGCCTTGTCCAATGGGTCACCGTACAGCAACAAATCAGCAGAGGAGAGAGCAGGGGCAACGTCCTCCCCCTCAAGATCATACAGGTCCAACAGAGGTAGGTCAGACCGACCAGCAGACATATAACAGTTACGAACATTATCACTCTTTTGCCTCCTCACTCGTCTGGCTCCCTCCGGGACAACGTTCTGAACCGTAATTGCAGCCCCATCCCACTGCTTTGGCACCCCTTTGTTGCTTGAGACAGCCGAACGAGAAGCAGCCTGCACGAGGGGGACGTCGTCATCACTAGACTCTGGATCCCCATTCCCCCCAACCCGCAAAGAGGGAGCACCACCACCACCTGCAAGAGGGCGAATACTGCCCTCTGTCTCAACGGATGTCGAACCAACCCCAGACGAAGCAACCCCAAAAGACACGCGACTCCCAACGGAAGGCAACGACGACTCCACCTCCGTTAGTCGAGAAAAATCCGTTGGGGCGGCACCCAACACCAGATTTTCCTCGCCATTTGTCGGTTGAAAAACACTTTGCTGTGCATCTATTCGACCATCCCCTTCGTCTTCCACTCGAAGACCCGCTTACGCAGTCGCTTCAACAGCACGTAAGAGCTCCCACTCTTCCACACCGAAGTAATTCCGCCAATCTGGAATGGCACTGTGCCTCTCCAGGTCGCCTACTACGAAATCAGTGATGAGAGTCCTGGCGACTCCACCACGCGGGTAGATAGCTGGCCAACCAGCCACATAATCCACAAACTCTACATGCTTTTCGTCAACCACCCTCCTTGCAGTCGTAGACCACACGTAGTACAACGACGTCTCCAGGGAATGTCCGAGGTACACAGCCAATTCCGATGTATTCGAACGACTCTTGTGGCTTCCCAGGTGTCGGTAGCAGAGACATCCAAAGACGTGCCAAAACGAGATGTGAGGCAACGCACGGTTGAAGAACATCTCATACCGTGGCTTGCCCCCATTGTAGGGAACAGCGTTGATGATGAAGACTGCATGAAGAGCAGCATAGCCCAAAAACTGGTAAGGTACACATCGTGCCAGCATCAACGCCCTTGCAATTCGAAACACCTGCTTCAACCAGGACTCTGCAATTGCATTCTTATTAGGATCGTACTTGCCCCGTAGAGGTAGAACTCCCTTAGCTCGCAGATGGTCATGCAGTGCAGTTGAAATCCACTCCCCATCCGAACGAAATTGCTTCGGTTTAGCACCAGCATGCGTTTTGCCCAATGCCATGACATAACGTAGATGACCCACGCATACCTCAGCCGTCCTCTCACGTAACAGGAACGCAAACAAGCAGCGAGTAGCATCATCCACAAACAAAAGCAGATAGTTGTAGCCATTGTAGACCGGACGGGGAATTTTCCAGTACTGTCCCCACTCAATCCTTGTCCGGCGCGAGACATAACCGTCAGATGTGCTCCGGTATATGACGGTTTGAACGTAGAGTGCGTAAGTTGGCACACGACACACTTCCCATGCTTACTGTAGCCCGCGAGACCACCCACATCAACCACATCCCAGTCGTGCTTATGCGCTCTTACCAAGGACGCCGTAGGCTTAGGACCCAAATGCCCATACAAATCATGAAGAAAGTGACCACTCACCTTGAACGGTACCTGTTGTTGCTTAGGTAGCCCAGAGTAGAGAGCCGAGCCCACATCCTTTGCATTCCCAGGCAGAAATCGGTAGCGTAGACTATCCAGTTGAAGCTCACCGACCATAATTTTATCCTCATCCGCAATACAGGTGCACTCCTTCCTTGATACAAAGAAGCCTGCCCCTTGTAGGTGTGTAGAATACCCTTTTACCTGTAGACGCCCAGCCGAGACCAGCCCAACGTAGATATCTGGAGTCACATAGTATTACGCTGGATCCAACCTATTACTAAGGTAAGCCTCCTTGCCTTGCCCATCACGGCCAGCCACAACAGCCTTACCATACTTGTCCAGACGCTGTCCCCCAAGGCCATCGACCACCACAGGTAATCCCTCCTTGACTGGCGAAGCCAAATATGATGAGCTGGGCACATGATCGTGTGTAGCGGCACTGTTGAGGCACCATTTGGTCGAGATGGAAGCCGCATGACAAGGTACACAATCCCCCGTCCCCCCCACAACATAGAGCGAGGGCCCACCTCCACCATTCACTTGACCTCCTGGCGACGAATCATTCGCACTCCCAGTAGGCAACCCGACTCCTCCTGACGAAGCCAAAGCTGTAGCCTGCGACGAAGCCGAATGGTAGCCCCAGACGAAGCAGGTCCACTCACCCCTTGAGTCGCAGACCCAGTCGTAGACCCAGACGACGCCGAAGACAAGACGCCCGTCACTGAGAATTCTACATCCGATGAAGCCGCTTCACTGTCCCCCACAGAACGATTGGAGACCAGCTTCGGTAGAGGCCTAGGCACGACATGAGGCCTCTCCCCCAAACCGATCTCAACCGCTCAACAGGGATAGGCTAAGGTCGGTAGCCCAACGGTGCACAGACAAACATCCTGAAATAGCGAGCCATCGCCCTTCTATAATCTTGTAGGTCGATGAAATCCAACGCCCACGGTCCGGGCAGCCCCGCAGGTAGTCTCCCAGAAGGAGGTTGTGGTCGCCCATATGATTCCTCTTTGATCTTACGCAGGAACGCCACAATAACATCCAGCTCTGGACAAGGCGGCTCCACACGACCATCATCCCCAATCCCATAGCATCCCAGGTGATTCTCCATCTCAAGCCAAGGTATGACAGAGTCGTTGTAGTCAAAAGGACGGACAAGAGTATCCCTGTCTCGTAGGACCATCTCAGCAAAATACTGCTCCAACGACTGATAACGACGATCGCCCAAAGCCCTTCGTCCCGAAGCAGGAGGCGGACTCAAGACCATCGTCTTGGCAGACGAGTAACGCCGCACCAGCTCATCATCAACCCCGGGTCGTCCTCATCCGGAGCACTAGGACCCACCCGAATGCGGTGATCCAAGCTCTCGTCCTCGTCATCGGACCCCAGTGGAAGCGCCGGTCCTTCTCTAACGTTCCGAGGCAGAAGTGAAGGCCCCCCTTCCCGGTAACGAATCAACCTGTGCCACAAAAGAGCAGCAACCGCATGCGACTTGATGGAATGCCCCAGGCCCGTTCGATTGCTCCGCAACTCCGCACGCATGACACCAACCCGCACTGGGCTGCTCCTCACCACGGTACAGTAGGTTAGATGCTTCGGTTGATCCTGCTGCTGACAAAGGTCCAAACAGTAGTACACCACGAAGCAGTTGTCACACTGGAACGTGTCCACAGGGTCGCTGCCACAGTGTTCACAGACCTTCCTTGGCTCGTTCCCCGTCTCCTGGGCCTCCTCACACTGACGACAGTCGAACTCCCACCAGTTCCGCTCCGGAAACAAAACAGAAGTACTGCTGCCAATAAAACATATCATAAGCATCCCCATGGTTCAGTACCCAATCCACATACTTTGCAGAAACACCAATCGTGGAGCTCCGATATCACGCTGCGGCGCCGGCTCAGGCACCCAATGATCCAATGGCGGCTGTCGATTGAGCAAACCCGCCGCACAAACCACAGGGTCCCCATCGTAACGTGTCACCACATCACCCGGTCGCCCCCCAGAGACCACACCGGTAATCTCTCGTACCACGCGAATCCATTCATCACCGTCCCACCAACTGTAATTCTGATTCAGGGCAGCAGACCGTTCGCTCCCCGTCGACGCCCATTCGCGCTTGGAGTCCCCCCCAGTTCGAGGCGCCACCTGCAAAGACGAAGCTGACCCCGAAGAGGAAGCCAACCCCGACACCCCCGACGACGAAGCCACCACAACCGATGACGAAGCCGGTAAGGATGACAAACGCTCTTCCGATGGCCCGACAGCCACTCGACCCTCCACATCCATGACGTCCACCGAAGAAGCCCCAACCAGAGAGACATCATCCAGCCCCAGCAGCTACAACCCGGTCCCGCTGGT
This sequence comes from Paulinella micropora, assembly GCA_019918135.1. NCBI lineage: Eukaryota > Cercozoa > Imbricatea > Euglyphida > Paulinellidae > Paulinella > Paulinella micropora. The sequence goes on along the minus strand of WBZZ01004779.1, from coordinate 13,098 downwards.
GTCCATCTTCCATGGGCACATCATCCTAGGGCCTAGGCGACCCCGGCTGAAGTTCAGCAACTCGATCCGGCCTATAACACTCCATATATTCGTCGTAGCGTCGCTTGGCCAAGGCCTGCTTAACACAGACATTGCCGTGGTACGTGAAAAAATATCGGTTTATCTCCGGAATGTAGACAGCAAAACGCTGGACCCTCAGGCACCGCCTGTCCCCACTCGTAAGGGCCGAGCATTGGTTGCCCTGCCCCTCTCACCCCTGGGTCATCGACCCATCGCAGGCGTATCTTCCAGTCCCCTTGTTGAACGAATCCCCACGAACCCGGGCCCGAAGAACCCCCCTTGGCGTCCCCACTCCCGGTCATCATGTAGAGCGATCCCCCAGGCGGAAAGTACGGAGGGTAAGACGAAAACGGATCCTCATCAACCACGACAGTCGTAGCTCCAGTCGCCGCACACAGAGACGCCGCAGGCTTGGAGTCCATCGTCTTGCCCTTACGCTGAGTAGCAATACGTTTCAGTAAAGTGGCGAACTTAGTCTTTAGTTCAGGGCAGTCCTTTCCCTTATGAGACTTGTGCGCCTGACTTTTCTGGTATAAACACTGGTTGGTACACTCGAAAAACCGATGTTTTGGCTCACATTTGCCGCAAGCAAAACAACACTTGCCACCATTCCCAGTCTGGCCACCACCCGGTCCACCATTTCCGTTACCACGTTGACCATCACCGTTCCGAGTACCATCGCCCTTTCCCTTCCATCCACCTTTGCCCTTCCCACGCTGCTTCCCATCACCAGCCTGACGTTGCTCCCGGCCATACACATCAGCGAAGGACACGAACACAGAACCATCACCGGTCTGCTGTTGCTTCGCCCCTCCCCGGGCCTCCCACATCCGAACCTCCTTCAGGAAGCTCGTCTTGAAGCAGTCGAAGTCCAGTCCCGTCCTCCTCATCTGGGCCCGGTATAACTCCTCCCATGACTTGATCCCAGCCAGAGCATTCAGCGAGATGCCAAGACGCGTCATAGGCTTGATCTCATCTCCCCCATCCAGGTGGAGACGATCGCAGCGTTTCACGAACTCCGTCAGCTGCGACGGCAGATCCCTCTGCAGATTGAAACGAAAGTTTGTCAGAAAACATTGCTCCGCAAGCAACTCCTCCTGAGTGCTGCCCTTATACCGCTCAGCCAAGCATTTGACCAGCTTACTGGGGACCATCGGTCGCTCTTCCGACAACGGCCTGGCCAGCAACTTCGCAGTGCCAGACAAACACAGGTAGATGAAAGAGAAGACCTCCTGTCTAGCTCGTAGTACTGTGTCCTCCTCCAAGTCCGATAGGTTGATATGCTTTGCATCCGTAGGCAGAGCCCGTGAGGAACTCGAAGACTTCCCCGACTCCGCCTGCTTGCGATCCTGTTCCTTGTCTAACATTAGTTTCCTTTGTTTATAATAAAGCAAACACTGGTCCAACTCCAGCAGTAGGTGCTCGCGATGCTTGCCAGCGAGGTAGGTAGTGATTTCATGGTATGCGTCCCTCCACTTCCTCGTCCCATGCTCGCCGCTGAAGCGATGCTCCTTCGCCACTGTCAGTGTAGTAGTCGTAGACTTCTCCGATGACGCAGAATCAAACGCAGAAAGGTTGGAGTCATAACCCTGATAGATGTAACAATCTATATAATACCGGACGTAACTTTAAAGGACACTTTGTGGTTCTACTGAAATGCGAGAACTGAATAACTTTAATGGTAGTAATAACAAGATTAGATGGAGGTAATCGCAAAACTGAAAATAAAACAATAATATTATGACTTATACTGGATTATGTATGAACACCTAATAATATGGTCAACATTCCCTTCATCAGGCACTGAATGCCAATTAGTAGTAACTACCGGCTGACCGGCCTAGTGATTAATATGACTGATTTACTAACTAATGGTATGTCAATACTCTCAGTTTATGAGTTCGGGTCGTACAGATGTAAGTCAATATAGTATTACTCAAACAATACGTAACAGAAATGCAAACGAAATGACAGAAAGAAAGAAGAACATGTTCATGGTATAATAAACGATAATGTCCAAGTCCGCGCTCTGAAATAAATCGTGCCATAAAAGGCCGCAAGGTCTAACGAGTTATGAGGTCAAAAGCGCAATTGAAGGATGGGACAGGAAAGCGAAAACAAAGTCGCAGGTGTCAGTCCAAAAGCGGGGTAGCATTGATGGTCGGCGTCGGTGGGCACATGACAGGAACCCAATCAGCGAAGAATGGCGAAACAAGACAAAACCAACTTAGCAAACGAATTGGAAAGATCAGTGGGTTTAGGGGCTGGCAGTAGAAAAACATGATCGATGCAAAAAATTTGCTAACACTTCCCGTAGAGGGGTATAAACTATCAAAGAGTTCCTATACTGGGACAGGAAAGGAAGATAGAAAAAAATTAAATCTATATCAATTGGATGTCTTTTCCATCAAGAACCATTACTACACATTCAAAATAAAGTTCGATACAATTTTGACTCGTGGGTTACTGAACCCACCTCTTCCTCATCAAAGCGAGAACCAAGTCTGATACAAAATAAAAGGTTTCCCACGCTTATTGACGTAAGCGTTCCAACAAACCGAAAAAGAAGAGAAGACGCAAAAACGAACCGGAAGCCGTAGTCGTTATTGTAGTTGTCGTTGGGTCAGTTTATAGTCATGCAGGACTATTTGTCTATTAGTCGTCGGATCTCAAAGGGGCAAAGAATGTCCGTCGCCAAGCCAAAACGAAGCCTAAAAGTCACACAACTCCTTTCACGAGCTGCAGAGAGGAAGAACAATGAACGCTGAACAATATTGAAGAAAAAGGGAGGACAGGGGAACAAAGGACTTCCCTGTTCTGGTGTGCGTTCCGGGTATACGTACACACACATAAACCGAAGGTCGAATGCTCACTGCAATCATCTGCAGAAGATGATGGGCAGCAGGAGTACAGAGGGAGCAAAAAGAACAAATGCTTTCCTGTCAGTGTATGTTTTAAGGACAAACATACAAACACGGAGGCCAAAGCGGTGAACGTCGCCAGGCCAAGCTTCCCCAAAGTAGTGGTCGTAGTAGTGGTACTAGGGTCCCAAACGAGGCGAGTTAGGTAGCCCAAATGAAATCGAAAAAGATGGGGGTCATGCTGCGAGGCCAGAGGAGGCGACGTCACCACTCTATCTACATAAAAGGTTGAAAGAGAGAGGAAGCCATAGGTAGGTAGGAATGTCTGTCTATACATCTCTCTCTTTGTGATGATGTTGTCACATTCCAACGAAACATAAGTGAACAAAGAAAAACAATCCAAACTACACAAATAACATGTAATATGAGCATGAATAACAGACAAATGCTTGAAGACACGATGAGAGAACGTATGTGGAAAAGGTTCAAGTGAAAATGACAGTGTGTCAGGCATATCGTATACTTGACACCACAGACCTGACAAAATGTTCGTGTGTGAAAGCATGTCATAACAACGTTTGATGTAACAAACACACATATGACGTTGAACATTCATTCACACACAAAAATGCTTTGAAATGCATGTGTACTCAGATGAGCATATGTCTGTAGAAATGGGACATAGTGTGTGTATGTCTTTGTCGTTGTCTAGTATGTCTCTACTGCTGTCTGTGTTTGTCTCTCTCTATCTGTCTATATTTCACTCTTTCACTCTCATTTCTTTCTTGTGAGTCTATTACTCCTTGCGTGCGTGTGTGAGTGTGTGTCTCTACACTTTTCACTTTCGTCTGTACGAAATTCTCAAACTCACTCTGACTTTCATGTGATTCTGTGAGCAGTTCTGTCTCAGCTCTCCCTGTCTGAGCCTCTATTCTGTTTCGTGACACTGTCTGTCTGTTTGTCGTAGTGCTGTAAGAGTCTGTCTTTTCGTCTCTTATTTCTTCCCCTCCTATTTCGTCACTATATCTAAAACAAATATCCTGCCTATCGTATTCTATTATCGTTGAAGTTTGCCCCCGAAGGGCACGAGGGAGCTCAGGTTGATGTTCTAAAGGGGCACGTCGGTCGCCCAAAACAGGATCGAAGGAGCCGAGTAGCCCAGTGTATCTTGTTGGTGTTGCCAAACGATTCACAACTCCAGTCTTCAAAGTTGGAAGGGGGGGTGGGGCTAATGTAGGCAGCGGAGGAGGTCTTCTCCTTGGCAAAGCGGGTAGGGGGCAGTTAGGCGCTGGCGGGGCTTTCTTAACATGTCGTTGAGCAGTAGCAGGCTTGCCCAGGTCGTCGCCATCGTGGAACATCTGTTCAGCATTCATTTGTGGGAAAGCAAGCAATATCATCGAAATGCTTCCCTGTTTGGGGTCTGTGTTCGGACAGACCCACCGTAGACGCAGTCACGACTGCAAAGTGCTCTCTGCACCCAGTCGGCGTAGCCAGCCGAACGCTCTTGGCCGCTGCTTGTTCAGTCTTCATAGTTGCATCCGTCGTCGATGCCATCGCCACTTCCACTGTTCTCTCAGCTCCTCACGCGTCTCGTGGAGAGCTAGATGGCCAGTAGGAAGTCCATGCAGCACTTCACCTTGCTGGTGGGAAGCTGTCTCGTTGTCGTCGTTGACAATTCCGTTTTGATGGTACTCATCTCCATCGTTCGTGACCAGCTCATCACCCTTCTGGTGGGAAGCTGCATTTCCATCGTTCGTGACCAGCTCATCACCCTTCTGGTGGGAAGCTGCATCGTCAGTAGGTAGTCCATTCGGCACCTCACCCTTCTGGTGGAAAGCAGTGTCGTAGATTGAAGGTCCAACGCCATCCAGCACCTCACCCTTCTGGTGGAAAGTTGTGTCGTAAAAAAATTAAAATCGTTGTCTAGCAGTATCTCGTGATAGCTATAGGAGTCGTCGTCATCAAATTCTCTGCTCTCCCGTATCTCGTGATAGCTATAGAGGCCGTGCTCTGCGAATTCTGCTCTCCCGTCGTCGTCGTCGTTGTCGCTGACGCTGTCGTTGATGTTTCGAAGTCATCGAAGAGATGGTCGAAATCGAAGAGCTTCAAAGTAAAAAACCGAACCGCCGTGCGCGAGGCATCATAACGTATTGTTACTTAATCGACACGGTATTTACACCGAGTAAAACATACACTTAGTCATTAGAATGACTTTGAATATATCGGTAAAATACTTTAATGAAAGGAAGGTACAACAACTAGCTGTGAGGGAGCGTGCCTGGCTGCGTGCCTAGCTGAAGTCTGTACGGAAGTACGGGTAAGATAGGGCGCGCTCTGAACAGTTTGTACCTTTACAAACATGTGATTCACGGCATCACAAGAGATGAAAAAGCTATGAGTCAGAGACAGGAGAAACTAATAAAGTGACACTGATATAAATATTGGTAATTGAAAACTGTGTTTCGTAGATATTGGCAATTGCCAACTGTGTCAGTAAATAACGGTATAAATGGCTGTTACTACTGTTAAGGATTTTCCTTGTAAACACCGAATATGTTGTCCTCATTGGTGAATATAATACTGGTTACGGATTAATATTCTAAATATATTCCAGATGATTATAATTGAAATATATGGAATAACAATATAATAGCAATAATAATGATAATAATAATAATGATAATAATGATAATAGTGCTTCTCTGTCAATAGCTGATGCATTTCTGCACATGCGCCTCCATCGTCTCACCCGTGAGGGGAGTACGAAGAATTGACGATAAGCTCTAATGACACCCCCGCAAGGGCAGTTCCAACACTTCCAGACGGGCCGGTATGTTCAATGAAAATACTGGTCCAGACGGATCGGTATGTTCAATGAAAATACTGGTGGCACCGACGGGAATCGAACTGGCGACAGGGCCCAGATGATAGAACTTGACCACTGGGCTATCACGGTGTCCAAAATAATAATAATAATAATAATAATAATAATAATAATAATAATAATAATAATAATAATAATAATAATAATAATAATAATAATAATGCTTCTCTGTCAATGGCGAATGCATTTCTGCACATGTGCCTCCATCGTCTCACCCGCGAGGGGAGTACGAAGATTTGACGATAGGCTCTACTGACACCCCCGCAAGGCAGCTCCAAGCATTCCAGACAGACGAATACCTTCAAAGAAAATATCCTTTGAAAATACTGGCACCGACGGGAATCGAACTGGCGACAGGGCCCAGATGGTAGACTTTAACCACTGGGCTATCGCGGTGCCACTGATAATAATAATAAAAATAATAATAATAATAGTGCTTCTCTGTCAATGGCTGATGCATTTCTGCACATGCGCCTCCATCGTCTCATCCGTGAGGGGAGTACGAAGAATTGACGATAGGCTGTAATGACACCCCCGCAAGGGCAGTTCCAACACTTCCAGACGGGCCGGTATGTTCAATGAAAATACTGGTCCAGACGGATCGGTATGTTCAATGAAAATACTGGTGGCACCGACGGGAATCGAACTGGCGACAGGGCCCAGATGGTAGAACTTGACCACTGGGCTATCACGGTGTCCATAATAATAATAATAATAATAATAATAATAATAATAATAGTGCTTCTCTGTCAATGGCTGATGCATTTCTGCACATGCGCCTCCATCGTCTCACCCGTGAGGGGAGTACGAAGAATTGACGATAAGCTCTAATGACACCCCCGCAAGGGCAGTTCCAACACTTCCAGACGGGCCGGTATGTTCAATGAAAATACTGGTCCAGAAATAGACCGGTATGTTCAATGAAAATACTGGTGGCACCGACGGGAATCGAACTGGCGACAGGGCCCAGATGGTAGAACTTGAATAATAATAATAATAATAATAATAATAATAATAATAATAATAATAATAATAATAATAATAATAGTGTACCTCCTGCCGAATGCTGAGCCAAAAGGCCATGTGCATCCAGTCCTCCATTCCATAAGGAAAGTCTCCACACCAATCGGTGGAATAAAGGAAGTGACGGCATAGAACATTACTCTAGTAGCTTTATACCAATCAGCCCATGGAAAGGACCGATGGCCTATGTACTCCCTAATAATAATAATAATGATAATAATAATAATAATAATAATAATAATAATAATAATAATAATAATAATAATAATAATAATAATAGGCTTCCTCAGACTATAGCATCAGATCCAGATCCTGGACATGTGCGTCCATTGGGTCACCGGGGTTAGCCGATCCCAACGCATTGTCAGAACACCAAACAGACATAGCAGCAACAGCAGGGGCAGATGGGGGCTGTGAAGTGCATGAAGAGCTAGATGCGAGGGTGTTAGCTGAACAGAAGAACTCGGAGACACTACGCTGCGCTCCCGAACACCTCTCTCTAGCCAGGACGTCCACACTGCGCGGACTGCCGCGCCGCGCAACATCAACGTTACTTGGGAGAGAGGGTGCGACAGAAGCTGATGGAACCTCATTGAGATCAATCACCTCCTTGTCCCCATCCTCCACCCCAAGCTCCTCCCTTTTACCCTCCCTAGCAGACCAACGCTCAGACACATATGATCCAAACAACACATCCAACTTTGGAGGGGGACGCAACGCTGTAACCCCTAACAACGCAGCAAGCCTAAAGTTACTGCGGAAGCGCGACTTCCCCTGAAAAAACTTACAAAACAATCGTGATTGATCCACAGGCGACATATCATCCCAACCCTGCCGCACAGAGCCCTCCCGCTCCCGCCCAAGCAACACTTCCTCCACCACAACCTCACCGCCTACGACCTCACCACCCTCCTCACTCCCTCCATCCCCCTCAGCACCCCCCACAGCCATGCCACCGAGCCTCTGCATACTCAGCAACAGCTGCTTACGTCTCGCCTCATGCATGGGGCAATCCCATAAGAAGTGCGCAAGGGACTCATTGACATCATCATGACAACAGAAGCAGCGAGGGGATATGCCACTGACCAACTTGCTGCCGAAGGCAGTTGTTGCAGCTGAGCAACCTTCTCCGAAGCAGATTATAATGCGCATCATCAAGGGCTGCCCATCTTGGGAACTCCTTAGTTCCAAAGACTTGTCTTAGGATGACTCACAGGCCATCAGTAAGATCGCTGCCTGCCTCTCGCTTGTCCCACATCAGTTGCTGTACCATCTTGACGTCCTGCCGAAGGGCCCACTTGTCCACAGTCGAGCTCCAACCCTCGAGGTCCTTCTCTGAGCTATTTAGGAGCTCCTGAAGCCCTTGTTGTAGATCCATTGAGCCACTGATAGCGCCTTCGGCCTCCGCAGTCCAGTCGGATTTGACTTGAGATGCGATGACAGGAAATCGCTCCTCCGGTAGAACACGCAGCCGTCCATAGAACTTCAGTTGCGCCGCCCGCCGCAAACGCTCCGCACTCAAAGAGCGCGCCAGAAAGTGTAATCGACTTGCTTGTCTTAGGGCTGATGCCGAGAATCATCCTCACGGGGCGCAGCATTGCTGCCTCCAGCTTGGTGAGCTGCGATACGGGGCACGCCAGACATCGAAGGCGTACTTCAGCTTGGCTCCCACAAGTTGATTCCAGCACATGAAACGATACCTAGCTTGTATCTCACCTGCACACCACAAAGAGTACCAACCTGCGGTGGCGACTTCAGTGACACGCGTAGCCCGCAGGGCCTGCTCCTTCGACTTCAGGTCGTCGGTGATAACCACTCCCAGGTACTTGTACTGACTGGTGACACAAAGCTTCTGGCCGCGAAACCACACCACGGGCTCACCTCGCTCCCTGATACTTGGTCGTTTCGCCTTGCTCGACGTGTAAATGGGCATGATTTCCGTCTTGCCGGGCTTCAAGTTGACTTCCAGCCGGTAATCTTCCGCGAACTTGGCCACAACATTGACCATCTTCTGGAGCTCGGTGCGACTGTGAGCGATGAGGGCCACGTCGTCCGCGTATAGAAGTGCCTTGATGTCGTTCAGCCGCTTCACATCCGTGATCTTGAGGGCACTCGCCAGCCGATCACACAGCTCATCCATAAAGACGTTGAAGAGTGTGGGAGAGAGAGGGGACCCCTGTTGGACGCCTATACCCTCCAGTACTTCGGGGGTGAGTGCTCCATCAACTAGCACTTGCGACGAAGTCTGCTCGTAGCACCTGCGTAGCGTGCGCCAGAGCTTGCCCCTTACACCCAGCTTCCAGAGCCTCTCAAATAGGCCATCTCTCCAAACAGACGGGAAAGCCTTGCGTAGATCGACGAACAGGACATACGACTCCCGCTTCTGCTGCTGACGCCCCTTCAACCTCTGCCAAAGGGTAAAGACCTGATCCGTAGTGCGACGCCCCGGGCGGAAGCCTCCCTGCTCTGGACGTAGCTTATCCGGGCCATCCACGAAGAGCGTTAGATGAGTAGCTAATAAGGACAGATACAGCTTACCAAGGCAACTGATCATCGAGATATCCCTCCAGTTGTCAGGATCCGTAGGATCCCCACCCTTGGGGATATTGACGATGATTCCCTTGCCCCAAGCTTTTGGAGTCCTCTCGGCTTCTCGAATCCAGTTGAAGTACTGCGTTAAGTAGCCATTGATGTAGGCGCCGCCATACTTGAGCATCTCGTTCTTCACTTTGTCCTCGCCACAAGCTTTGTGGTTATTCAGGGCACGTTGCCTTGCAAGGACCTCCTCTTGCGTGAACGGCTTGTCCAGCTCTTCGCAAGTGTCTTCACCTACTTCGTGTTCCTTCATAGCCCGTGCCACCTCATCTCTGAAGCGATCGTTCCAGTGGAACTGCCGCTTAGCTTCGGCTTCCTCCCACTCCAGCGAGCCTGCTTCTGCACAGCACTCCACCACAACAGCCGCACTAGCCGGATTTTCCCGTGGCTTCACTGAATTTTTCCGAAATTCCTCCCACCGAGCGATCTTTTCCGGCAGCGTACACGCCAGTGAGCCATCCTCCCTTTGCACCGGCGCGGAGACCTTCGTTCTGCGTGCCCCGCCAAGCCGCTTCGCGAGTAGCCAAAAGCGCTTTGAGGATTGCTCGCGTTGACATTTGACCGCTTCTTCCTGCACTTGCTCGAAGGAGGCGGACTTCTTGGCCCGAGTTGCCTTCCGAGTTTGCTTGCGGAGCCGTAGCCAATTCAGACGGGCTTCCGCATTCGATTCATCCCTCCTGTATGCTGCGTAGGCCTCCCGGCGCTGTTGAATGAGCTCCTTTAGCTCCCCGTCGAACCAATTGTTGGTGAAACGGGGTCGTATACATCTGGAGCCAAGGACCCGGTGCGCCGCCATTCGGAAGGAATGCGCCACTCGCTCGGTGACGTCATCTACCACCCGTTGGCTGTCGGCACCACCCGATAGGTCAAGCTCAGGCAGCTGATGCACTCCAAGCTTCTGTAGACAATGCTGGAATACGTCATCGAACTTGTCGCGTAGATAATCCAGCGCTTGCTTCGCAGCGTGATCATTACCCGAGACAGCACCAATAAGCTTATCAACACGAAAGGACCTGTAAGGTTTCGCAGCCCGCTTTGGTCGGCGCTGGCCGCTCCACGTCAGTTCGGCCCATACTGCCTTGTGGTCCGTATCAAGATCATCTTCGCATACTCCGAACTTTGCTCCAGATGCCAAGCCAGGCGACGCGCAGATGTAATCGAGGAGGTGCTTGCCTGTGCCCATGCAGCGCTGCTCACACCGGGACCACCAGTAGGACCCTTCCACTGGGCACGAGAAGCCGCTCAGATTTCGCAGGCCCGTAGCGACGAGGACAGCCGCGAGTCTCTTGCCGTTCTCCAAGCGTACCGGTGCTCCCTTATCATCGACCTCCCCGTGCTGACCGACGATGCCCTCCTCTTTTTGGCTGCATGCCGGCCCGAGCTTCGCGTTGGCATCCGCCACCGTGACCACAAGACCTTTGGCTCTCCAAAAAAGCTATAGCTGCCTGCCAGGCCGCATACGCCTCTGACGACTCTTCTTCCTGCGTTTCCTGGGGAAAGTAGCCGTTGTCCACATAGATATCCTGAGCGCCGGTAACACCCGAGGCGATACGCAGCCACACTTGCTGCCGGTGGTCGACGGGGGCTGACACCAGGTTGCAATACGGACCAAGGAAGTTAGCCACCGTGAATAGAACCCCACCCTTGCAGCGATTTTTCTCGCTGACCTCCGCAGGTTTTCCAAAAATCCGGAATCAATCCAGGCTGCATTTGGAAAGTTGCTTCTTGCCCATGCGGTGCTCCTGAGCCCCGATGACTAGCCAGCCCTCGTGCTTGTAGAATGATGCCCATTCCGCCGTGCCTACGTTGTCGTATCCCGTTTTACCCTGTCAGTTGTGGCTCGCGACGAGTAGCTTGAAGCCGGTATCGAACTGCTTGGAGCGGTGCTTCTTGGCTCGTTTCCGGACCCGACGGCCGCGCTTGGCTTCCGCCCTCGTGCTGCCCCCCTCTGCAGGTGCTTGCGCAGGTTGGTCCCCACTGCACTGGCCGCCGAATGCAGGGGCACCACATACACATCAGCACACTCAGACACACACTTAGGTGCATCGGCAGCCAATTCCGAAGACACCACCTGCACATCATCGACACATTCTTCATGCAGAGGCAAGACGCGATATCCCGTCGCAGCTTCCTCCTTCCGGACCGCCGCTTTCCCACACAGATGGATGCGAATAAGCCTTCGGACACGTTCCCTGTCCCTGAACCTGCGCCCAAGGGCCACATTGACCCCTCTGCCAAAGAATTTGAGATGTTTGAGTTGCTGCAACGCCGTCTGCCTGCTGTCATCGTCCTCGTAGACCAGCTCCAGGTGACGAGACATTCGCTGGCCTTGCCACTCCATTACCGGGACCACCAGACCAAGACCGCTCATTTTGGAGGCGATCTCCTGTAGATTGGCGCGTTCTGAGAGCCCCAGACAATCAGATTACGCCCGTCCTTGTCGTACCGATCTACCCGCCGGTACCGTCGAGGCGGCGGTGCCATCTGCCATATAGCGCCGCTCGCCTTATGTTGAAGCGCCGACCCGTGTGCCAGGTTTGGGGAGGAAGGATGAGGCGCAGCTAAGATAGCCTCTCCACGTGGTTCAGGAATTCCGTCATATACGCGAGCCCTCATCCTCCCATCCTGGGACATCGGGCCAGAGCCTGTCGAAGAGGCATTCCCACGGGGATTGTCCAGGTCTTCGGCGATTCTACCCTGTCCCATAAGGGCCACAGTGGTAGCTCCGTGCTTCGCGTATTTGTAATCCATTGAGAGTAGTAGACGGCCAATGTCACTGGCCATCACCGCCGCGCCTCTTTACGCCGAGGAAAGCGCCCGCCCATGCAAATAGCATCGGCGGTATCTGCAACACACACTACACGCATTTCCGCCGGTGTTACTGGACGCTGCCGCGTCGCTTCGTGCCCTTCGGCGCCCGCCAGCACCCCCAGCGTCGCCAGAACCTGCCTCACGCGCTACACACACTCTCCATCGCATCGCCAACGCCTCTACTCTCATGCCATATGAACTTTCAGCAGCTCCTAACAATACACATCATGAGGTACGGGTGTCCCCGAGTGGAGCCAGATCGGACGGCGTGCCGCTGAAACTCCTTCCCCCACGTGGGTATAGAAGGCGCGAACCTAGCGGTACCTATAGGGTCTTACAGACAAGTATAGTAATCCCAGCCGAAGCTGCTCAGTTAGAAATGCAACGGTGGAGGGTGTGACTGCATGGGGCAAGGCACGGCAACGCAGCAAGGCACTGGCAAGGCATTGGGACCGACTGAAGCCCCTCTCCAACGTGCGCGTCATCATGTATTCCAGTTATGCAACCCCGAAGAAGCGAAGATAGGGAGGAGACAAAACCCAGATAGGATGAAGATAGGATTAACATGAAGCCGAAATGGAGCCGAGTTGGAACAGGCCAACTCGGCCCCATCTCGGCTCAATGTGAATCCTATCTTCAACCCATCTCGGTACTGTTTCCTCCCAATGCTCACCTCAACAAGATCACCAAACCGGAACTGGAAGCCCCCAGGCATTTACTCGGCAGGAAAATTCGGCGAAAATGGGCTAACCAGGGAAAACCAGACCCAACCCAACAGCCAAGAAAAACGAGCCAACCAACAATCCAACAGACAACCCCACAACCTGCCTGGCCGAACCCTACCGAGTAATGCCCAGTTGAGAG
>WBZZ01004778.1:67500-79609 GCA_019918135.1 Paulinella micropora | reverse complement strand
ATCATCAAAGCTGTCAATGTAACTAAAAAACAACGTGCACTACATTGTGTTTTGCTGGGAGGAAGAAGAAGCTCCAGACTGAATGTACTCAGAAAACCGAAGCTACCATGTGGACGCCCGGGCGACGTGCAGCTCTGCGCTCAGGAAGCCTCAAAGACTGCTGCACTGACGCGGAGGCGACAGTAGAAGCTGATTCTGAAAATTGGGACACATCACTGTCAGAACTGCAGCTGTCTGAAGTTTCTCCAGCTTTGCTCTGCGCCATTCCGTCAGTGTCCTCGCCGTCAGAAGCAGGTGCCTCACCTCGGCTGCGTCTTCGGCGAGGGCGAGGCAAAATTCGGTTCTGGGATGAATGTGCCTTGCCATCCGGCGGTTCATCCCCAGATGACATGGAGGACGATGCACTACCGAGACTTGTCAGACCTGACTCCGCACTGACCAAATTAACACTGTCGTCTGGATCTTCAACGATTCCGTGTTCAATTGCGGCACGAACAGTTACTAGTCAGTCCAAAACAGTGAGTCGACGACACCGATCCACGTTTTGGGCAAACTTCGGCAACACATCATTCATGACCTCGACCTTTAGATCGAAGGCAACAAGTCTTTGTTTAATGTATTCTTTTGAATCCCAGTCAAGGGCTGCCCCGGCTGGTTACATTCTCGCACGGTCATGAACAATGTACTCGATCAGAATTGACAAGAAGTTGTAAGAAATCTGGACTTTCTCACCGCGTGGTTCGATCTTTTGGCCTTGGGTTTCAGAAGGAGGTGCAAAATTGCCTCGACTGTGAGTTACCAGCAACAGGGTCTGCTCGACGTGCTGGACGTCGAATCGCATGGGGTCCGTGAGAGAGTGCCTGGCTACGGTGTTGAGGCTTGCTTCGCAACGCTCTTCAGAAAAGTTCCGAGGGTCGTGACAAAAAGCACTCCACGCCGGATGCTGGTGGCGCCTCCAGCAATTGAGGGTCAGAAGGTGCAGACACAAAACGTGCGAGTACTCATTAGCTCTTAAGTGGAGGACATGAAGGGCGCGATGCAAGTAAGCAAAAATCTGATCAGGCATGTTCTCCCTGATAACGCAGCCGAGATCTTGGGCCTGAAACACAAAGAAGAAAAATACAGCATATTTTGAAACCTCACAAACACTGCTAACTGACCACTGGCATGAACCACTCAAACAAAACCAGCAAACCTCCGAGGTTGGCACTCTGCGCAGGGGTGAGCTCTTGATTGAACTGGAAATTGTCGAGAAGGTCGGCTTGAACGTAGGGGTAAGAAAGACGAACGTAGGCCATGATCGCCGAAATTGTCTTGAGTCTAGGTTTGATCCTGAATTTTGGGAAGGAAAAAGCTCATGCCAAAGGGATCCAAAAACCTGACGCTTAAACTCACGCCCAATCAGGACACAAAGGAAATTGTGAACATACCAATGGCCCAAGAAGACACACATCCAGGACTTCAAGTGCGACAAACCCCTGCTTCGATCGTACAAAGCCTGTGACATCAATTAAAAAAATACCATATTTTCGAATGCATACACAGAATTACTACCTTGTAAATCCGCTTGTAAATGTTAGAAGCACCAAATCTCCGATCGGCGATGCTGTAAATAAAGTTTCTCGAGAAGTTTGATGAGGGTGTCGTTCGACGCCATGTTCTGGTCCTCAGACATTAAAAACAACTATTTGATTGCCGGGCCGGGTGTCAACTGACAATTCCGGAGGCAAAGGAAGCGGAATCCTGGTGTACTGCTTGGAGACAGAATCATCAAAAAATCGTTTGAAATCAACGTTGTTGGTTTGAAGATCTCTCATGTTAGCTTGGGTCAAGGCAACGACCACGTCGTCAAAACAAATCCTCTGGAAAAGCATCGACCTGGCCTGGGCGAAGCACCATGCTGGGAGGGTTCTGGCGCTGAGATTTCAAAATTCCGAAGACAGTCCAGAGGCCGTTGTTGTAGGGGCCACTCCCAACGTTCGGCACTCCGACGTTCCGAAACTTCAAGCTTGTCACGAAGTTGTCGAACCAAGTAGACTTCAGATCGTCGGCTCGTTTCTCCTCCACACTTGCAAAATGACAACAACAACAAAAACAACAACAAAAACAACAACAGCAACAACAACAACAACAACAACAACAAAACTGTGCAACCAGTTTGAGTGGTTGCTTCACTCTGCCTGGTCCTCTGGATATGGCAGAATAGAGCGGCAAACAAGTAACGAAGCTTCAAGGGTCGGAAGAAGAGCATTGGCATGAAATTTTACTGCAAAGAAAAAATCCGCTGAAGAAATTTGTAATTTCATGCCAATGCCCTTCGGCAAATGAAAAACAAGTTTCACCAGGGATGGCACAACGCCGAAAGAACATCTACTTGGTTTTTTCTGCGCTGTGCACCCAGTTTGACGTTGGTAGGACAATTACGTTTTACTTTTAGTAATTACTTGGATTGGTAAGTAATTTATCAGTATAGGTCTAGTCGATAATTGTAACGGACGTAACGGTCCATATTGGCATTCAGAATTGGTCACTAACCATTGTGTAATAATCATAGTACAGTCGTGCGGACTTTGTTTCAGTTTCATTCTTACCTTTGAGTTTGTCAGTTCTGCTATCTACGTGCGGATTAAAAGTGTCGATTGGTATCGTGGCTTCTAACGGAGTCTCTCAGCAAACCGGCGTCTAAGGTATTAGGTCCGTGAGTGACCAGGTATTATCTAATCAACGGTTATGAGCCCCTGGGGAAACGAATTTTCGGCACCATGCGATCAGCATGAGACAATTGATGTCTCACCCGGTGTTCGGAAATAAAAAGGATTTACAGAGTTGCTATTACCAGATAGAGGAGTATGCCTACGGGATTAGCACAACACTCGGGGATATGTTTCATGATGCTTTCAAAGACCATAAAGCTGCAACAACAAAGTATGGTTATGATAAAGACAGGATGAGAAAAGCAGAAGAAATGGAAGAACCGAGAGAACCACACGAGGTGGACACACCGGAAGGATCAGACGACGAAGAAGATGAAACAGAGACACAACAAACACGACAACAGAGACAGAGAAATAGCCAAACACCACAAGACCAGAAGACACAGCAAGAGAAATCTGCCAACTGGAAGGACCTCTCAAAGGAAGAGAAGAAAGCTTGGGAGGATAGGGCGAACAGAAAGAAGAAAAGAGCGATGACAAGAACCAACAAAGACGTGTACTTGCTGAGGAAGAAAAGATACAGAGAAGAACAGCAGTATGCAGGATGTTCTAACTTCTCGTAGCAACAGCATTCTCGGAATCTAAGGTGGTTCAATTCCTTTGCAGTAAAAACGTTCATTGCCCGTTTGAGAAAGTCGGTGCAGTAAAAACGTTCATTGCCCGTTTGAGAAAGTCGGCATTGTCAAAGCAAAATACTGTAATCTAAGTGGTGCGGCGAGATACATAGAGGAGAAAGCATTCAAAGAGATGAGACCGAGACCGACAGAGGATATGGATGAGTATCTAACACAACATCTACTGCAGAAGAATTGGATAGAAGCTCTGAGAGGGAAGCAATTTGAGCCAGAGGAAGCAGTAAATGGGTTGTTAGAGAAGCTAGCAGAGCATGAGGCCTATGGGCCCGCATACATTAACGATCATTATAGATTAGCAGCAGCTAGCAGGCCAACACATGATGATATGGTAGAGTCGGCAAGAGAAATCTACGTGTTGTGGGAAGCGAAGCAGAAGAGACTGAGAAAGGAACGTAGGAAGGAGAAAGAGAGGAAGAGAGAGGGTAAGGGAGCGAATCTACTGTTTGGAGAGGGAGAGGGAGGAGAGAAGGGAGAAAAGAGAGAGAAGAACAAGAAATGGACTAAGAACGGGAAGGGCAAGGGCAACAAGAATGGTAGTGATAGTTCAGAGCAGGAGTGGTGGCTGACAGCGACATGCTATAACTGCTATCAGACTGGACACACAAAGCGTTTTTGCCCCAAACAAAAGTCAGGCCCCAAACGAACTAGTCCAAAGTCAGCTCACTCTAACTCCACAAAGGGGAAGCAAAGAGACAAGAGTGGCAAGTTTAGAAAGAAAGGAGCCAAAGGAGTCACTCTGAGGGGAGAAGTAGGAGAGGAGGGTGAGGAAGAAGAAGAAGACAAGTCAGAAGGGGAAGACAGCTCAGAAGAAGAAGAGTATGGGCTAGTCATGATGGAGGGTGCAGAAGAAGCAATGGAGGGAAACATAGAAAGTGGGGAAAGCATTATTGCTCGTGAAGCAGAGCAAGAGGGCGAGGAGGATAGTGAGCCTCAAAGGAGCAAAGTGACAACAAACCCTTAGATCAACCCGCAAGAGCCCGTGGGGGGGGGGGGGGGGGGACTGTCGAGTGCTCCATTGGCTCGAAACACACTCCGAGACAGACCCCACAACCCTCCACCTCGCACTCTCACTAGTACTCAACACCCCGACACCTCTACAACAACCACTCCTGCCCACAACCTCACGAGACACACGTGTGCAACCCTCACCATTGCAACCAAAACCCTCGCAAGTGAAAGAGAAAGAGAAACGGAAAAGTGAGAAACCGACACCCACACCCCCTCAGAACTCTAGACAGACAAAGAACGAAACACCACGTCCCACTACATTCACTCCTAAGAGTCACACCAAAGGCCCACTAACCACTCGTTGTACTGGGCTGAACTGGAAGGGATAACAGTGTGGAGTTAAGTTTGGACAGGGGGGGAGTTGGGGCAAGGCGGGTGAGGCAGCAAAGAGACTAGTGTATGCAGACTTATGTGGTTATCATGCCCGTCAAGATCCACTATTCCCTGACATTGACCTAGCACAAGACCCTTCACGTCGCCCACGCCCTTCCCGTGATTATCCGTCAGAGAGTGAGATGATAAGCATACTGAGAGAGAGGGAGGGAAAGGGGGCGAGTGCACAGCAAATCTCGCAAAAAGATACTGCAAAACCCGTGAAAAAAAACTTGCTAAGTCCCGCAAATATCGGAGAAAAAGACAAGGAAAGTGTCTAAAAACCCGGTAAGAAAGGAGTTAGTACAGATTCACTGAATGATGCTGTTTTGCCAGGGAATGAGGCAAGGACCGGCGGGACTAGAGCTGAAAAAGAAATTGCATTCGATGAGGCTGATGAGCGTGTAGGAGGGACAAGTGAGGGTAAGTCTTGGCCACCATCGCTACTACCACAAGGTCCGTCTCCTTTGCATAGAGTAGGAGTCAGTGTAGAGTCACAGACAGAGCAGACAAGCGAGACACACACACACACATGAAACACCTGTGGGAAAGAGCAGTAAAAGAGACACAGAACACGGAAAGGTAATAAGCTTTGAGGACTTTAAGAGAATAAGTGAACAGCTGAACAACCTGTGTGTTTTGGATGATGAAACGGGAGATGTTGTGATGATGACAAAGAAGGAAGGAGAGAGAGTAGCAAAGGCAGATGGACTGTTGACAGATGTGTTTTGGGCTGTCAACGAAGTATTTCTGAAGCATGCAGCAGGCACACCACAAATCACAAGAGAGACAGTCATAGAGAAGCGAGCAGCTAGAACCACTCAGAGTGCAAAGCTAAGGAAAGAGCTAAGTGGGAGTGTGAGTTCAGACACAGTGAAGGACATCCAAGCTAGGTTGCTATATGCGTTAACGAAGGGAGCAGAAAAGATAGTAGTGAAAGAGGGTTTGTGTTATGACCCGGACGGCAAAGAGAACGAGTTTTACACAGAGCTGTTAGGAATAATAGACTATGGAATACTCGACTTAGCTAAGAACCACGACAATCAATTTGCTCTTTTCATCGTGTGGTCGATGCCCCACCTTATGAAGATTTGGCATGAGGTAGAAGCGAGAGGGGTTACACTGAACGCACTTTTGCGGAAGTTACATTCAGGAGATGCATACAAGTTCTTCAGTCCAGAACAGGCAGCAGCGAGAAAGAGGGAGTTTGACACGAAGAGACGGGAGATAGACGGACACTCAGATATGGAGGAAGATGATGAGGATTTTGACCCGGAAAACCTAGAACACTCCAGAACCTCCGAGGAGATGAGGTCGGGAATTCCCATAAGCTTTAAATCGTATTGCGATGCACGAGGAGAGATTTGAGAAGGAAAGAAAGAACAAAGCCCAAAAGAAAGGGAGTGAGGGAGGAGGATGAAGAGTAAGATCACAATCTCATGGTAGACAATAGCGAGACGGTAGGACGCAAGAAAAAGATGATAGTTCAAGACAGCGGATCGTCCAGGGATATAGCATGTACACCGCACATCTTACACAACGTCCGAGAAATTGAACCCGTTAGCTTAGTCACCGGAAACTGAGAGAGAGTGGTGCGAAACGTGGGGGAAGCGAGGTTGACAAGAATAAATGGATCAGGGAAGCCAGTTTTGGTAAAGAAAGATGTGCTGTTAGACAACAGGGTGCCAGTCAACATTATGTCTACTGGAAACATGGACCATAACCACCACAGATCTATCATTCACCAAAATGGACGACTACTAATCCTAAAGCACCCCATAAGAATTAAAGAGAGTGACGTGATCGTGAGGGGGAGACTTACGCCTGGCATGCTCTATCGCTGGGACAATGAGGAAGACAAGCCCCTCAACATAAACGAGCGTTACAACCCCAAAGTGAAAGAGAAGAAGAATAAGACGGGGTAAGCGGGGCGGGAATCCCAAAGAGAGAGAAAGTGAGAGCAAGCAAGCGAGAGTAAGTGAGAACGAGGAAGCTAGAGGCAGCGTTTTATACGCTATGTATCCTGAGAAAGGTAAGAAGGGTAAGCCCGTGGACATTTACGTCATACATCAGTGTAGTGGGCATAAAGCTTTGCCGAAGACCTATTCATTAGGCAAGGCAATTGGTAGAAAATTAAGAGGAAGCGAGGATAGTGTTAGATTTTGTGAAGCATGTATGATGGGGAAAGCTAAAGTGTTACCCAGATTTAGGGTTAAGAGAATTAGGAGAGCGAGTTACCCTTGTGAGATTTTGCACATAGATACTTCCGGACCTTGGGCGGTAATGTCAATTCACGGTAAGTACTATAAATTTTGCGTTACAGACGATTACTCGGGGTACATCAAAGATTATTATTTACGATACAAGAACGAGTTTGTAGACTGTTTGAAGCAAGCGGTAGCATGGTTTGAAAGGCAGACAGGAAAGAAAGTCAGACAGATCACTTGCGACAACGAGTTCGATGTCCCAACTGAGATTATAGAGTGGTGGAAGCCCCTACAATTCATTTGGAAGACTAGTGCTCCAGGTGATAAGGATTGCAACCCAATAGCTGAGAAGGTCAACGACATCACAGCCGGACCAGCCCGAGCCATGCGATATGAGGCTAATTTACCACCCCAGTTTTGGGCGGAAATGGAACACACAGCCACAACCTTGCACAACATTCTACCAGCCACGACAGGGCCACCTCACCTTTTGAGCAATGTCTGGGCTACAAGCCAGCTATCCGACAACTTAAGCCTATAGGATGCTTAGGTGTCATGTACATAGGAAAGCAGGTAGGCAAAGGCAACTATAGGGGAAAGCGTGTAATATTACTTGGATATGATGTAATTAAGGAACTATACCGAGTTTGGGATGGTCGGAAGGTCATCACAAATGTGCGTAATGTACGCTTTAACCACAATGTAGTTGGCAAGGATGCTCACCCACCCAGAGAAGTTAGATGGGACGACGAGAAATCTGAGGGGGAGAGTAATGACACCGTCCAGCTAGAACAGCCGTCGGACGAACCCGAACATAAAGATGAGGGGGAGTTAGACAAACATGAGGAGTTACAGGAAGAAAAAGACATTCACCGTCCAGATTCCGGTCTCCCATCAGAGTCGAAGGTAGAAGCAGCTGACGACAAGGGTGATGGGGTAACACCCGTCACATCGTTAGAGGCGCAAAGCCCCGAAGGAGACCACCCTAGTAGGAGGTACGTAGAGGGAGACGCGCCCACAAAGGGCCTCACTTGGGAGCAAAGTGACAAGATCACGTAAGCTAACATAGTGAGAGGGAAACGAGAAGCAAAGGTTAGGACACCAGATACACAACCACCTCCAGAAAAGAAGGCAGCAGTAAAAGCAGCTACATTGACAGGAGAGAGAGTTAGTGTGGGGGCCGGGAGTAGCTTTCGGAGAAGAATGGGCAAAGGAAGAATATGGAGACAACTGGCAATCAGTTGAGAGAGAAGGAAAAGTCTTAGAACCATGCGAGAAGGGAGAGAGACTTAAAGTCCGTAAGATGCCTAAGCCCAGTCACTTCGTAGTCTTTGACGATGGTCAGGTAGAAAAGATATTAGATAGCGAAATTAGAAAGTATCGGATAGATAGGATAAGACCCGTCGGAGAACTGAGAGCATCCCGGGAAGTCCGCAGAAAGTATCGTCGAGGATCAAACCACTGCGTTACTGTACCTGACATTGAAGGTACCAAAGGCAATCGTTGATGAGGGATTAACCGCGAAAGAGTTGAAAGCAGGAATGGATAAAGAGATTGAAGCTCTAAAGTCTTTCAACACTTACACGTGGGTAAGCCCTAAGGAAGCGAAAGAGAAAGGAGTAAAAGCAGTGAGACTAACATGAGTACACAAAGTCAAACTAGACGAAAAGGGACGTAAGTTCATTAAGTCAAGGTTAGCTTTGCGGGGAGATATGCTAGAGCCAGGAGTTAGCTATAACCCAGATCAATTATTTGTGCCCTGTGCCGCGCATCGCTCATTACTCTTTTTGTCTAAGCTTGCAGCATGGCATGGACATAAGCTATACGGTATAGAATTCAAAAATGCTTATCTAAATGCACGAATGCATGATCCTGTTTATGCTTATGCACCCGATGGGATAGACAGTGAAGAGCATGAAGGCAGGATATGGAGAGTAGATGGAGCTCTGTATGGCGCGCCGCAAGCTGGTAGTTACTACTACTAGGAGATGGTATGAGATCTTAGCCCCTAAGTTAGAGGAATTAGGATTCAGGTTACTAGACTCAGATTTATGTATGTTCATTGAAAAAGATAAGCAGATAAGAGATGCTATCATTGGTATTTTCCATGTAGATGATCTTCCTTTCTCAGCTCCTAACGAACAAGCGTATGACCGTTTCGCTAGTAAACTAGAAAAGTTTTATCCTCTTAAGCGTTTGGGAGTGGCTAAAGAGTTCAAAGGAATAGAGATAGTTCAGGAAGGAGGACGCATTTTATTGCATCAGAAGAAGTATCAGAAACAGATTTTAAAGTATGTAGGATATGCCGATGTTAGACCAGTAAGCACTCCTAGTGCAGAACATGAGCCAGAACCTATGGGAGAAACAAGCACTCTTAGAAAGCATTCAATTCCTAGTTTAGTAGTAAACTTTTGTTTCTAACTAAGATGAGTTATAAGTAATCAATACATCTACCATCAATAACTACTGCATATTGCGATAATGGCCCTTATTTGAGGTTGAGAAACTGAAATGTTTGACAACCTTAAATAATAGTTACTATCAGTCTCAAAACTGAAAAATTGCCAATCCTGTTCTGGTCTGCCTGCATTCGCTTCATTGCCGTAATGGCATCTCGTAATTGCCACTATTTCAGGTTGAAAAACTGAAATGATAGTCACGGTTTGACAACCTGAAATAATAATTTCGATACGATTAAAACAATAGCAGTAGGTCCTTACAGTATGATCTCTTCATCACGTGAACTGAATTACATTACTGACTCAATGAGTCCAATATAATTAGTTAAATTTGCAATTCCGTCAATAAAAACTACTCCCGCCGAATTCCGCTCCGTCGGCATATGCTCTTCTTCCGCTCTTGCCGCGATCAACAACCGATGGTGGATAATCCACGCGCTTCGTTCCCGCGCTCGGCTTCTACTTCAACGGAAGCAATTGCAAAAGATGCTGCTCGACTACCTGCGCAAAACACTTCCTGCACACTTCAAAGAGAGAAAACTCACAAAACAACAAAATGAGTTGACTTTGCGTAAATTTGCGTATTTTGCGTGAGTTCGCAGACTTGAAATGTAAAATTATGGATCAAGTGTTACCATAAATTTACTAACGAGATATTCGAATTGGTCCTTAGGAACATGTTTGGTTAATACGTCTGCTATTTGTTTCTTAGTTCCTACCTTTACAAACTTAATCTCATTGTCTCTCTGTGCATGATGAATGAAATGCAGTTCTAAGAGTAAGTGTTTAGTACGTGGTCCTGACATTCCCCTCTCTGCTGCTAAGATAGTCTGTGCGTTATCTTCGTAAGGCTCTATCGGCCCTTTCTGTGCTATACCTAGCTCTTCTGTGATGTGTCTGATAGCCAATCCTGCTCGTATGCACTCTGCTGCTGCGAAAATTTCCGCTTCATTAGAACTTAGTGCAATTCTAGTCTGTCGTTTCGATAACCAAGCTACCGGGTCTCCACCCCAAAGCACTATATAACCTGTACGTGACTTTCCAGGCTGTTTTCTTACAGACCTTATGCGCTGCATCTGGCCATAAAGTAATCTTGGGGTACGTCCTTCCTTCTTGTGACGATTTAGGCCAGTGAAATGCAATACCGCGATACGTCGTTAAACTTTTCAGATATCTGAAGATCCTACTTAGTAAAGCATAAGCAAGTCCTGGATTTACTGTTTGCATCACGCTAGCTGCATTCAGTGCTTGATCAGCATCTGGACGTATCTGCATTATCGACATAGAACTAAGGGGTAGCGTTGGTAGGACAATTACGTTTTACTTTTAGTAATTACTTTGGATTGGTAAGTAATTTATCAGCATAGTTATAGTCAATAATTGTAACGGACGTAACGGTCCATATTGGCATTCAGAATTGGCCACTAACCATTGTGTAATAATCATAGTACAGTCGTGCGGACTTTATTTCAGTTTCATTATTACCTTTGAGTTTGTCAGTTCTGCTATCTACGTGCGGATTAAAAATGTCGATTGGTATCGTGGCTTCTGACGGAGTCTCTCAGCAAACCGGCGTCTAAGGTATTAGGTCCGTGAGTGACCGGGTATTACCTAATCAACGTTTGAGGTATTGTTCCACTCTGCCTTTTGATGTTTGTTTCGCACTGGTCCTACTTGGCTTTATAGAAGCAGCAAGAGGAATTATAGTAGGTGTGCTCTGGTGTCTTGTAGAAGAACATACAAACGCCAAATGTCAGTGCACAAGGGCTAAGGTTATTATGCCAGCCTGTGCCAAGTTGATTGCTTATTTGTGTTTTTCGTTTGAGGACTCATGATGTGTTAGAATGCTTGTTTTCGTCTGATGTCTTTGTGACAGGTCAGCGAAAAATAAATTTGTGCGTCTCTGATGTCTTTGCGACAGATCAGAAAAGAAATCAGCTTTTACCTATGGACCGTAGGCTCCAAATGTACTATCCCCAACGATAGCTCAATGGAAGAGTAAGTCGGTAATATATTAATATATAACCAAAAACAGTCATCAAAAAGGGAATGATGTATCGTTATATTATCTCAGTGACGCAAAGACAAAAAGGCGCCCAAAGACCAGGATAAAAGAAGTTGGCATTTCAGACGTGTCCGGCCAGACGAAATCTATGAATAAGTTTTTACCGGATAATTCGGGGGGTGATGTCCACATCAACTAGTATTACGAGTATTTAGCTTGGTTATGTGGCCAATCCTCAATCGAACTATTAATACCTATTATATACTTATTTGGACCGAACTGTTATATATACACTCACAACAGGTGTTCATCTAATAGTTCCGTTCGTCAATACCAACCACTCAATATCATCTCCGTTTCCTTATGATAAAGGTATTTCATTACAGTCTATCTTCGGTTGCTGGGAAGTTCCACCTTAATATCTCATGAAATTACGTTCTAAAACAACCATGGGAAAGTTCTGAAAAATTGTTTCGCGCCCTTCCACTTTGCTGGTTTTACATGTTAGTTATTAAACCTACGTTTCCATCCCTCTTCACTTTCAGATACATACATATACATACATACGTACGCACACGTACGTACGCGTACGTACGCGTAAGTATGTACGTGCGTGTACATACATACATACATACATACATACATACATACATACATACATACATACATACATACATGCATACATGCATACATACATACATACATACAT